>RYFJ01003920.1:0-68138 GCA_003991445.1 Oryza meyeriana var. granulata | reverse complement strand
ACAGATCCATGCTTGCAACGTTCCATCGAAAAACAAAGTCATGGGATCGGCTCTAGCATAGTCTGCGTGAGCTCCCCTGTGTTTGCACAATATAAATCGCCACTGCTGTCCCTTAAGCGCCTTAGCCGATTCATACCTCAAAATCGACGCTGGTCAAAGCAAAAACCGCTTGGCCAACTCGCCCTTTCAAGACTGGAGCGACAACAGTATATTTGACCACATCGGCCTGGCAAACTATTGTACACTCAGCCGATTAGGATGGTAATGCCTTTTAATTTGTACACGAGAGAATATAGTAACATAGGCTATTTCTCCACGCAGGATATCTCGTTTCAGCATCCAAAAAAGTCTTCTACTCAGATAAACAGCAACTCGCTCTTTGCCTTCAAATTCTTGGATCAAAACAGAGCCGATGGACCTCTCATCGGCCGAAAGTATATACCTGAACGGCCTCCTTTCTGCGGCGGAATCAAAATAGCGGGGAACTAAGATAATTCTTGATCTCGTCAAAATGCCTTCTGCTGCGCTGCCCCCACACAAATTCTTGATCGGCCTTCAACTTCAATAACGGCGTGAAGGACTCCAATTTCCCTGATAAATTTGATTATAAATTTCTCACAAAATTAATCTTGACCGATCAACGATTGCAACTCTGTCTTATTGCCTGGTGGCTCTGTAGTCTTGATAGGCTCTGATACTTCAACTGACTAACTTCATCCTCGCTCATGATACATAAAACCCAAAATTGGTCGCAGCCGATACCACAAAAGCGCACTTATTGGGATTCATCTTAGTCCGTATTTCTTGGCCCTTCTTCCAGCACTCTATCGTAATCGGCCTAGTATGGCTTTCCTCACTTTTTTAGACTTAACCACCAATCACTCAATGTAGATTTCTACCAAACAAGCCGATGAGATCATGAAATATTATATTCATCGCTCTTTGATACGTTGCACCGGCACTCTTTAATCAAAGTTCATTTACTACCACTCATACAAACCGATAGCTCTGGACAGCCGAAAAACAGTCTTATGTATATCTTCTCAAGCCAATAAAGATCTGATTAAATCCCGCATTTGCCGTCCATGGCAAGCTGATATCTTGTGACTGAGGCTGCATCCACCAACAAATCCGCTATCGGCATTGGCCTATTCATCCTTAGGGTAGCTTTATTTAGATCCCGGAAATCATACATATTCCCAATTTCCCATTTTTCTTCTCTCACCGGGAGATATTAGAAACCCACTCAGCATATCGGCATGGTTCTTATAAACTTGGCATCGTACAACCTTGTGATCTCCGCCTTGATCGGCTCATATAATTCTGCTGAATCTCCTTGGAAGCCTGCTTGAATGCGACGATATCTGGTTTAATAGGCAGCCCGATGTTTCACAATTGATCGGGCTTAATCCTGGCATCTCATGATACTCCCAGGCAAAAATCCGATACTCCTTCAGCAGTGCTATCAATTCCTTCTCGTAGTTTCAGGACTTTAATTTTTTGCTTATGTACGTCGGCCTTGGCTTATCCCACTCCTGGTCCAATATCGATCTCTTCCAGAATCATCAGCCACGTAAATCCTTGCCCCAGTTTCCCCTCGAAGCTCTTCAATAGAATCCCATCAGAGTAACATTCGGAGCCGACTTGCTGGATCGGCTGTATCCCCTGGCTAGTGACCTCGAGTAATCTCCTTCCCAAACTCGTCCGCGATAGGCAGTCAACCACCATCAGCTTCCCAGACTGGTAGATCGGCATATGGCATATGGTCGACCGATCTGCTAGCACTACTTCGACTTGATCTCCCTGCACTGTATCAGAGTTGATGCATTGTCGAAGGCCGCAACAGTTTGTGTGAATCCAGTCCCTGCGAGGAGCAAGCTGTACGAGCCCCTTTCCGTCGATGACGAAAAACGTAGTTGGAATGTCTTGTTTCCCACTGTTAGCTCCACGTTCAACACGCCTTTCGCCTTCTGATTGAATTTCCCCGAAGTCTTTAAGCACCATGATTTGTCTGCATTCAGATCTTCGGTGGTTTTCCCCAACTTCCGGAATGTGGCATGAGCATGAGATTAACCGCGGCTCCTCCATAACCACATCTTTGTCATGCGTCGCTTCCCATTAACAGTAACCCTTGATGTTACGGCTTTAGTGCCGATGCTCTGACTCCCAGGTTTACAAATATAGCTTTTGATCAGATTGTACGTCAGTTGAGCGAAAACCTCATCGCCTTCTTCATCTGATGAAAGCACTTTATACTCCGAGGCAAAAAGAACACCATAGTTTACTGGTGTGTTGATGCGTCCTCATCGTCCTTCTTCTTCACTTGCCAGACTTGCTTAGTCTTTTTGGGACGATGGATCAACCTCTCCCGAGTCTTGACTCTGTCTTCCTGTCTGTTCTCGGTTGTAAACGCTGTGCCTCTCTTCTGATTTTTCGTGAATATCCCACTAGGCACCATTGAGATTCTGGACTTGTTTTCACGTACTTCCTCTTCATCCTCTTCAAAGAACTCTTTCATGGATCGGCCCAATCGCTATGAACTGACGCTCTGCTCCTAAGCGCCGGATCCCGCCAAAACTCCTGCTGGGATCATGCGATTCCCTAACTGCTGCACTCGGGCAATTTTCGCTGATGGCCAGTCTCATTCCTTGTATCCATCAGAACCGAAAAAAACGGGCAGTCCAATGCGGATTATATCTTTCTAACTCATCCTCTTCCCTCGTATCTTGAATATTTTTCTAATCTCATGTCCGATGAAGTCACCCTTGATTTATACTTGACTCCTGCTCCATCGGCTCTGATCCGTTTGATGATGATTCGCATGAAACCATGTTTACAGGAAACGGGTGCCATCAATTTTCATCGGCTTTTGTCTTACAACTTTATTCTGCCCCTGTTCGACAGCCGACTGAATTTGATTGCGAAAAACTTGCATTCGTTTAGTATGATGTATATAAGTGTTGTGCCACTTTGCAATATTTTCTTCTTCAGTTCTTCGGCTGACGGAAATCACATGATGTTGGCGGCAGTTGTTGTATCTGCTTCTCTTGAACAGCAAGTCAAAATTTTATCGGCTTGCTAATATAAAATCATACCGTTCCTCCTTGCCGATATCTTTGACCCACGGGCATGATACTGACTTCTTGTTCCTGGCCCCACTCGCAATCCACTTCGAAGGCATCGATTCTCATCATTGAGTCCGATGAAAAATAGACCTGAACTGAGCAATCTCTCTGGTACTTGTCCCCTTTTTCGCCTCTGAAATCGGCTTTCATGAGCCGATACTTCTGTACCCAGGTCGACAGGGATTCAAACTCTTGTGAAAGAAAAATCTCTCCTTAATCGGCGCAGCGACCCTGTAAAGCCAGATCGGCCAGAGATTGCCTATCACTCAGGTTCAAACTATAACATCGGTTTCTGATATCTCGAAATGCTGAACATATTCTGGTACTGTTTCATCTCAGTCGTTGCTTAACCGTATCAAATCAGACAGTCTCAACTCATGAATTCCAGCAAAGAAATATTTGTGAAACTGTTTTTCTAGATCGGCCCACCCCCGAACAGAATTCGCCGGCGGTAATAGGAGAACCATTAAAACGCGATCCAGATAGTGATAGGGGCAAAAAACTAACCCTCAGGCTCTCAGCCGAAGTGCCTCCCGCACTGTGCCGAGGAATCGGCTGACATGTTTACTGTAGACGTGTTGTCCTGCCGAAAACTTAGAAGAAAACCGGCGACCCTGTATCGGTGTCGGTAACGGAACCTGTCAAAACCACTCAGAATATGGTGCGACAACATGAATGCTTGTTCCTTGGCTTGATCCCGAACTGCTCCCTTACTATCTCTTCAACCCGTGCCGTTAAGTCTTCTTCTCTTAATTCTCTGGTGATACTGTATGGCGGGGTTGCTTGCCGATTCTGTCTGTGATACTCCCTCTAGTATACCCGATGTGTCGATGTTTTACACCGGCGATAAATAATGGGAGCTAGTCGGCGGATGTAAACCGGTGATGCAAAGGAAACAGGGAGACTCTTATACTGGTTCAAGGCCCTCAATGTTGAGGTATACCCTACGTCAGTTTATATGTATTCTTGAGGAATTATGGTGGTGGTTCTGATGACATGTGTGCACCTGAGCTTATGAGTGCTCTCCCTGCCCTAGGGGGCGCCTGCTCCCTTATATACTGGGGACAGGGTTACAAGGTAGGAGTCCCATGGATTACGACTAGGAGATCTCCTTATAGAGATATAACGTACGACGACTACCATCGACCTGTATGTATATTCCTTTCTATACAAAGGCGAAGTCTGTCCGAATCTCCTAATATCTCTATTACAAGCTAGGCCATCCTCTATCCGAGTGGCCCATATGCTGTGTCAGAGGTACCCGGGGCACATGCACCCACCAGTGCCCCGAGACTTCATAGAGTTGAGCCACAGCTGAGCCGACGTGCTCATCCTCCACGGTGAAGTCTTCCGAGTGCATTGCCCCCGAGTACTCTTTTGTCTGAGTGCTGCTTCTTCCCCGAGTCCTGCTTCATGTCAGCTGGCAGCGAGCTATGAAGGGCTCATGTAGATGTAGGAATAGTGTGGCCGAATAGGCGCACCTATTAGGTGTAGCCCCGACTTTGTGCATTAATTGTGAAAACAATTAAACATGAAGTCAAAAATTTAACTTGTAGTACCGTTCCGAGTAGATTACATACTGGTATATGAGACCTTTCGTATCATATCAACCGAATTAATTATAGTTCTCGCGAGTAGGGAACTACTCATATGTGGGATCTGCTCGACTTCATGTCAGTCGGATATGTGTGTTATAGTCTTGCGAGTAGGATGCTAATTCGTATATGGGACTCTTCAGCGTCATTGTTAGCTGGAAAGGGGGATGTTTAAGTCTTTCCGAGTAGTATATTACTCGAAAAAAGACTACGTCGGTGCATCATGTCAGCCGGGATGTATTTATAGTCTTTCAAGTAATATATTATCGAAATAGACGTCGCTTCATGTCAGGTACTGGAAAAAGGTGTTTATAGTCTTTCCCGAGTGGCGTCATTCGGAAGTTAGACTCTTCAAGCTCGTCAGCTGAAGAATGTTTTATAGTCTTTCCGAGTAGTATGCTTACTCGAAAGTAGATACTCCTCCGCATCATGTCGCATGAGGGGAATGAGAATTTATAGTCTCTCCCAAGTAGTGACTACTCGGGGAAGTTAGACTCATCCGCGTCATGTCAGAGGGAATGATGTTGCTCATTGGCGAACTGATGGCCACGCATGTGGGCCGAGTACCACTTATGAAAATAAATCCACAGGCGTGGTCAGGTGCTACGGACACAAGATACCTGCATCCAATTTTGAATGAAGACGCTTGTGATCCTTGTAAGGATATATCCTCGAGACTGGTGAAAACAGATACCCAACATAATGTTTGGCAATAAGGCTTCATGAAGGCATATCTGTTTACCTCATCGGCTCCTGTTGTAGCACAGCGCTATAATTTCAACTCAGGCCTCGCGGGGCGGCCACATGGAGCATGCTATGTAGGAACTCATATCTTGGTGGCTGCTACCAATAAGCCGAGCTGAGCCGACCTTCAGCATAGCTCTAGAGAAGTAAATCAATCCTCGCATGCGTCAGGAATGAGTTTTTTGGTGTTGGTGAACCGCAATCAGCCAGAGAATCCTCTATTCGCAGCCTTTCCGAACTTACGTTCTAGATGCAAACTGGTTGCCCATAAGCTGAGTGACGGGTATAATGCAGGATCTGCTTGCCCTCCTCAGGTGTGAGCGTGCATGAGAACTCCGGATGACTTTGACGATGGTAAGTCTTCTCTGACTTGGGAAAGCGAACAAGTACCCGAACCTTGCATTAGCAGAAGGTTGGCTGGCGACCTTATGGGGCGTACCCTATCCAAACATGAATTATAGCCAAGCTAGGCACCCGAACCTTGCTAGATTAGCATAGGATTCGGCTGGCGAACCTCATGGGGCGTACCAACCTGACGAACGTAGACCAAATAAGTACCGACCTAGCATAGCACATAGGATTCGGCTGAGCCACCCTCATGGGGCGTACCCTATTAGCCGAGTGGTATACAGCCCTGACTGGCGCCAGGGCCGATTGTTAGCTCGCATGGAGCGTAGTCGGGAGAGATGACTCCGTTGGCGTAAGTACTCGGTGAGTAGCCCTCATGGAGCATCCCGAGTGTATTTTGGCAGACTTGTCCACCCCGAGCGTAGGAGATAGGCTCGAGCCCTGAGTTCCTGTCACGCCGTATGCCGGAGCTAGGCCTGCAATATAAAGATATCGGAAGATGAATAGCTACTGATGAGAAAAACAATCATCGATAAAACTGTTATTTACAATATATGTTAAAATTCATGTTCTTCTCTTATTGATATTAATTTCCCCAAGTAGTGACCCCTTAGTTTAAGCACTCTGCGCGACTAGTCATAGCCCCTGCGTCGGGAGTTGGCTCATGGCTCTTCCCAGACGCGCGTTTTGGGTGACTTGAGTTCGTCTTTCATGGAGCAAAGTTTCACGGATCAGGGATTATGCTACTCGAGTACTTTTGCAATCATTTAAGAGCAAAAACAAGAAGAGTGCGGCTTGCACTATTAGGTTGGTAAGCGCTGGCAGCTTGGTAAAGCCAGTGAAGAAATATTTATCAGGAAGCGACTTAGTTGTTCGGTATTTCGGAGTAGGGAGCATCCTTGGTTTGAGCTTGTTGAGCCCCGAGCATGTCATTGTTGTCCTGATAATCTTAGTTGTTGAAAGTGAAGACGATTGTGACCGCTGCCACAATAGAGCCATCTGACTTGCGCTTGCGAGATTCCCAACTTTAGTCGGCGACCGCGTCGTCGGTGTCGTCCTGCTTCTTCTGTCAGTGCGTTGTCATCGAGGGCCTCCGACAGCGTGGGCGAGTCGGACGTACTTGTTTGCCATGTCGAATAGGGCCTTGACAGGAGTTGGGAGGCTTCCGCGTGAATTTGTCGATGAGCGAGGTGTCTTTGACTCCTTTTCGGAAAGGCGGCGATGACGACCTCATCCTTGACGTTCGGGATTGAGTTCTTCTTCTCAGAAACCTCTTGATGAAGTCACGAAGAGAGACTCGTTCTTCCTTTGATGCAACTGATATAAGTCGTACTCGAAGATGGCCTCTCGTATGTTCCCTGGAAGTGGCGATGAAGCGTTTCTGGAGTTCTCCCTAGGAGTCGATTGATTGCTTGGGAAGTCCTGTTAGCCATGTCCTCGCTGAGTCGGCTAAAGCGACTGGGAGGTAGTTAGCCATGACTTTCTGATTTCCCCCAGCTGCTCGAATTGCCAGGTGTTAGACCGTGAGCCAGGACTCGGGATTAGTCTTACATCGTATTTGTTGATGCCTGTAGGCTTGAAACTTGACGCCAGTCGACTTGTTGTAGCTCCTGAGTGAAGGCCGGTACTCCTTCGTCTTCATGAGGACTCCGACCTCGACTACGGCGGCGAAACCGCTCGTAGTGAGGCGAATTGCTCGTTCTCGTCTTCCAGTTGGCGTTGCTCGTCTTCTTCTCGTTTGCGCGCCGAGCATTAATGTCTTGCTGAAGGTCGCACCGCAGTCTGGTCTCGGAGGTCCTGGTTGTCCCGACGGTCGCTTCGACGTTGCCGGTTGTTGTGGTTGCCGAGTGACGTCTGGCTTGACTCCGCGTGCTGCCGACTAGAGCCGGCCGCTCGACGTCGCTTTGAGGTGGATGAGACTGCCGCTGGGGAAGTTGACTGACTGGTCAGTACGAGTGTGTTGCCCGACTGTTGGTGCTGCTGACATGCGGCAGCGGTAAGCATGGCTTTTATCCTTGCGATCGTCGGGGTGGCCTGGTGATCAGGCCCAACCTGGACCGTGTCCAGTAGGGTTACTGTCGATGTTTTACACCGGCAATAAATATATGGGGCTACCCGGCGGATGGAAACTCGGTGGATTGCAAAGAACACAAGATTTATACTGGCTCAGGCCTCAATGTGAGGTAATACCCTACGTCCAGTTTATATGTATTCCTTTGAGGATATACGGTGGTGGTTCTGATGAACTTGTGTGCACCTGCCCTCATGGGGGCGCCCTGCCTCCCTTATATACTGGGGACAGGGTTACAAGGTAGGAGTCCCCATCGGATTACGACTAGGAGATCTCCCCTTAGAGATATAACGCACCCGACTAGGACTGTATATTCCTTTCTATACAAGCGAAGTCTGCCGAATCTAGCTATATCTCTA
The DNA here is from genome assembly GCA_003991445.1 of Oryza meyeriana var. granulata. Classification (NCBI taxonomy): domain Eukaryota; kingdom Viridiplantae; phylum Streptophyta; class Magnoliopsida; order Poales; family Poaceae; genus Oryza; species Oryza meyeriana. Next base: position 59,896 of record RYFJ01003920.1, on the reverse strand, counting down.
ATTACAAGGCTAGGCCATCCTCTATCCGAGTGGCCCATATGCTGTCATGAGGTACCCGGGGCCATGGCACCCACAGTAGCCCCGAGACCTTCATAGTTGAGTCACAGCTGATGCCGAGTGCTCATCTCCACGGTGAAGTCTTCCCGAGTGCATTGCTCCCGAGTACTCTTTGTCTGAGTGCTGCTTCTCCCGAGTCCTGCTTCATGTCAGCTGGCAGCGAGGCTATGAAGGGCTCGATGTAGATGTTGGAATAGTGTGCGCCGAATAGGCGCACCTATTAGGTGTAGCCCCCGACTTTGTGCTTAATTGTGAAGACAATTAAACGTAAAGTCAAAGATCTTTAACCTTGTAGTCTTTCCCGAATAGATTACTACTGGTACATGAGACTCTTCGGTATCATGTCAACCGGAATATAATTTATAGTCTTGCCGAGCAGGGAACTACTCGTATGTAGGACTCTTCGACTTCATGTCAGTCGGAATGTGTGTTTATAGTCTTGCCGAGTAGGATGCTACTCGCATATGGGACTCTTCAGCGTCATGTCAGCTGGAAAGGGGGTGTTTATAGTCTTTCCCGAGTAGTATACTACTCGAAAATCAGACTCATCGGCATCATGTCAGCCGGGATGATTATTTATAGTCTTTCCCAAGTAATATATTACTCGAAAATTAGACTCGTCAGCTTCATGTCAGCTGGAAAAGGTGTTTATAGTCTTTCTCGAGTGGCGTCCCATTCGGAAGTTAGACTCTTCAGCTCGTCAGCTGGAAGAATGTTTATAGTCTTTCTCGAGTAATGCACTACTCGAAGGTTAGACTCATCCGCGTCATGTCAGCGGGAATGAGAATTTTATAGTCTCTCCCGAGTAGTGTACTACTCGAAAGTTAGACTCATCCGCGTCATGTCAGCGGGAATAATGCTGCTCATGGCAACTGGTGGCCACGCATGTAGGCCGAGTACCACTGTATGAAAAATAAATCCATTACGTGGTTAGGTGTACTCGAGAGAGATACCTGCATCTCCAATTTTAATGAAGACCAGCTTGTGATCCTTGTAAGGATGTATCCTCGAGACCTGGTGGATAAGACAGATACCCAAACATATATGTTTAGCAATAAGGCTCTCATGAAGCATATCTGTTTACCTCATCGGCTCCTGTTGGTAGCACCAGCGCTATAATTTCAACTCAGCCTGCGGGCGGCCCACATGGAGCATGCTACTGTAGGAACTCATATCTTGGTGGCTGCTACCAAATAAGCCGGCCTGAGCCGACCTATCCAGCATAGCTCTAGAGAAGTATCATCCATCGCATGTCAGGATGAGTTTTTTGGTGTTGGTAACCGCAATCAGCCAGAGGAATCCTCGTCTGCAAGTCTTTCCGACTTATGCTCCGGATGCATCCTGGTTGCCACAGACGCCTGAGTAGGTATATTGCAGAATCTGCTCGCTCTCCCTAGGTGTGACGCGGTGCATGGGAACTCCGGATGTGCTTTGACGACATAGGTCTTCTCTGACTTCGGTAAAGCCGGATAAGGTACCCGAACCTAGCATTAGCGTAAGATTCGACTGGCGACCCTCATGGGGCGTACCCTACTTAGCCGAGTAGTACACAGCCCCGACTGGCGCCGGAGGCCGGTTATTAGCTCGCATGGAGCGTAGCCGAGGAAGATGACGTCCCGACTGGCGCAAGTACTCGGTAAGTAGCCCTCATGGAGCATCCCGAGTGTATTTTGGCAGACTTGTCCAGCCCCCGAGCGTAGGAGATAGGCTCGCAGCCCTGAGTTCCTGTCACGCATATCCGGAGCTGGGCCTGCAATATAAAAATATCGGATGAGTAGCATCTGATGATGGAAATAATCACCCGAATAAAATGTATTTTACAATGTATGTAAATACGTGTTCTTCCTCTTTTTGATATTAATTTCCTCGAGTAGTTGACCCCTTACGTTTAAGCACTCTGCCCGACTAGTCATAGCCCCCTAGCGTCGGGAGTTGGCTCATGGCTCTTTCCCAGGCACGCGTTTTGGGTGACTTGAGTTTGTCTTACATGGAGCAGAGTTTCACGGATCGAGATTTATGCTACTCGAGTACTTTTGTAATCATTTAAGAGCAAAAACGGAAAAAAGTAAATGCGCAGCTTGTACACCTATTAGGTGTAAGCGGCTGTGGCGCTAGCAAGGCCGAGTGAGGAGATGTTTATCAGAAAGCGACTTAGCTGTTCGGTATTTGGGAGTGGGGATGCCATCCTCGTGTTTGAGCTTGTGAGCCCCCGAGCATGTCACTTGTTGTTCTGATAATCTTCAGTTGTTGAAGGTCAAAGGCGGCTGTGACCGACTGCCACAATGGAGCCGTCTGACTTGCGTTTGCGATTCCCAGCTTTAGTTGGGACCGCGTCGTCGGTGTCGTCCCGCTTCTTCTGTCAGGGTGACTTGTTGTCATCGAGGGCCTCGGCAACAGCGTGGGCCGAGTCGGCGTACTTGTTTGCCATGTCGAATAGGGCCTTGACAGAGTTGGGAGGCTTCCGCGTGAATTTGTCGATGAACGAGATGTCTTTGACTCCTTTTCGAAAGGCGGCGATGACGACCTCGTCCTTGATCTTCGGGATTGAGTTCCTCTTCTCAGAAAACCTCTTGATGAAGTCACGAAGAGACTCGTTCTTCCTTTGATGCAACTGATATAAGTCGTACTCGGAAGATGGCCTCTCGTATGTCCCCTGGAAGTTGGCGATGAAGCGTTCCCGGAGTTCTTCCCAGGAGCCGATCGATTGCTTGGAAGTCCTGTTAGCCATGTCCTCGCTGAGTCGGCTAGAGCGACTGGGAGGTAGTTAGCCATGACTTTGTGATTTCCCCCAGCTGCTCGGATCGCCAGAGTGTAGACCGTGAGCCAGGACTCGGGATTGGTCTTGCCATCGTATTTGTTGATGCCTGTAGGCTTAAAGCCGACTGGCCAGTCGACCTGTTGTAGCTCCTGGGTGAAGGCTGGTATGCCTCCGTCTTCATGTGGACTCCGACCCCGACTACTGCGGCGAAACCGCTCGTGGTGGAGGCCGAAATGCTCGTTCTCGTCTTCCAGTTGGCGTTGCTCGTCTTCTTCTCGTTCGCGGCGCCGAGCATTGGTGTCCTGCCGAAGATCACGCCATAGTTGGCCTCGGAGATCCCGGTTGTCCTGACGGTCACTTCGACGTTGCCGGTTGTTGTTTGGGTTGCCGAGTGACGTTTGGCGTGACTCCGTGTGCAGCCGACTAGAGCCGGCCACTCGGCGTCGCTTTGAGGTAGACGAGACTGCCATTGGGGATGCTGACCGGTTGGTCGGTATGAGGGTATCTCCCGACTGTTGGTGCTGCTGACATGCAGCAGCGGTAAGCATGGCTTTTATCCTTGCGATCGTCGGGGTGGCCTGGTGATCAGGCCCAAGTTGGAGCGTGTCCAGTAGGGTTGCGGCGGCCACGATGTTCTGTTGTGGCGTGACGAAGGCGTCGTGGTCGCCGACTTTTGTTTGGAGGGTTTGTTGCTGAGCGGTTCGCCCAGCCCTGCGTAGGCCGTCGTTGCGGGCGTGCGGGCGTCTTGCTTCTTCCTCCTGTTGTTCTCGCAGTCGGCAGGCCTCCTCCTCTTGTTGTTCGTGTAGTCGGCGTGATTCCTGAGTAGGAGTGGAGCCTTTGGATGCCATGAAGATTTCTCGTGGCAGAGAGAAGCTTGCCGAGCTGCTGTCCGACTTAGAGTCGTAGTCCGACTGGAAGTCGCAGTCCGACTGAGAGTCGTAGTCGGAATAGTTGATGGGGGTGATTACCACTCCGACCTCCCTAGATCCGATCTCGGGCGGCTCGGGGCCGTATCCGAGTCAAACTCCAGGGGATCGGGTTTGCCGCGTCGGACGTAGGTTGTAGATATCCGCAGCGTCGCCGAGTCCGAACGGGAAATTGACGATCTCTTCCCTTCTCGGCCCGATCTCGGCCGGCTCGAAACCGAGTCCGAGTCGAACACTGAAAGGAAGAGTTGTCCCTGGGCTCGGGCGTATAGGAGATCGCCGCAGCATGTCGTCGAAGATTGCCGCAGCGTCGTGTGGGCCGACTGGCGCGGAGTCGGCTGGTTCCTCGGCCGGTTGGATCGGGTCCGTGTCGGCCAAGGTGAGATTGCCAATCTGGTCGGCGATGACGTCGAGGCTTCTGAATGCGATTGTATCTCCGGGGGAGAGTTCGCCGCCGTCGACTTTGGTTGCTGGATCCATCGAGCTTGTAGATGTAGATCGCGCCGAACCCCTACCTGGCGCGCCAACTGTCGATGTTTTACACCGGCAATAAATATATGGGGCTACTCGGCGGATGGAAACTCGGTGGATTGCAAAGGAACACAGAAGATTTTATACTGGTTCAGGCCCTCAATGTGAGGTAATACCCTACGTCCAGTTTATATGTATTCCTTTGAGGATATACGGTGGTGGTTCTGATGAACTTGTGTGCACCTGCCCTCATGGGGCGCCCTGCCTCCCCTTATATACTGGGGGACAGGGTTACAAGGTAGGAGTCCCCATCGGATTACGACTAGGAGATCTCCCCTTAGAGATATAACGCACCCGACTAGGACTGTATATTCCTTTCTATACAAGGCGAAGTCTGCCGAATCTAGCTATATCTCTAATTACAAGGCTAGGCCCATCCTCTATCCGAGTGGCCCATATGCTTGTCATGAGGTACCCGGGGCCCATGGCACCCACAGTTACGGCGGCCACGACGTTCTGCTGTGGCGTGACGAAGACGTTGTGGTCGCCGACTTTTGTTTGGAGGGTTTGTTGCTGAGCGGTTCGCCCAGCCCTGCGTAGGCCGTCGTTGCGGGCGTGCAAGCGTCTTGCTTCTTCCTCCTGTTGTTCTCACAGTCGGCAGGCCTCCTCCTCTTGTTGTTCGTGTAGTCGGCGTGATTCCTGAGTAGGAGTAGAGCCTTTGGATGCCATGAAGATTTCTCGTGGCGGGAAGAAGCTTGCCGAACTGTTGTCCGACTTAGAGTCGGAATCCGACTGGGAGTCGTAGTCCAACTGAGAGTCGTAGTCGGAATAGTCGATGGGGGTGATTACAACTCCGACCTTGTGGGTGCCATGGGCCCCGGTACCTCATGACAAGCATATGGGCCACTCGGATAGAGGATGGGCCTAGCCTTGTAATTAGAGATATAGCTAAATTCGGCAGACTTCGCCTTGTATAGAAAGGAATATACAGTCCTAGTCGGGTGCGTTATATCTCTAAGGGGAGATCTCCTAGTCGTAATCTGACGGGGACTCCTACCTTGTAACCCTGTCCCCCAGTATATAAGGGAAGGCAGGGCGCCCCATGAGGGCAGAAGAGCTCATAGAAGCACACGGCCATACAGTTCATCAGAACTACCACCGTATATCCTCAAAGGAATACATACAAACTGGACGTAGGGTATTACCTCACATTGAGGGCCTGAACCAGTATAAAATCTCTCTGTGTTCCTTTGCAATCCACCGAGTTTCCATCCGCCGAGTAGCCCCATATATTTATTGCCGGTGTAAAACATTGACAGACCTCCCTAGATCCGATCTCGAGCGGCTCGGGGCCGTATCCGAGTCGAACTCTAGAGGATCGAGTTTGCCGCGTCGGATGTAGATTGTAGATATCCGCGGCGTCGCCGAGTCCGAACGGGAAGTTGACGATCTCTTCCCTTCTCGGCCCGATCTCGGCCGGCTCAGAACCGAGTCCGAGTCGAACACTGAAAGGAAGAGTTGTCCCTGGACTCGAGCGTATCGGAGATCGCCGCAGCATGTCGTCGAAGATTGCCGCAGCGTCGTGTGGGCCGACTGGTGCGGAGTCAGCTGGTTCCTCGGCCGGTTGGATCGGGTCCGTGTCGGCCTGGGTGAGATTGCCGATCTGGTCGGCGACGAAGTCGAGGCTTCTGAATGCGATTGTATCTCCGGGGGAGAGTTTGCCACCGACGACTTCGGTTGCTGGATCCATCGAGCTTGTAGATGTAGATCGCGCCGATCCCCTACCTGGCGCGCCAACTGTCGATGTTTTACACCAGCGATAAATATATGGGGCTAGTCGGCGGATGTAAACTCGGTGGATTGCAAAGGAACACAGGGAGATTTTATACTGGTTCAGGCCCTCAATGTGAGGTAATACCCTACGTCCAGTTTATATGTATTCCTTTGAGGAATTATGGTGGTGGTTCTGATGAACTTGTGTGCACCTGAGCTTATGAGTGCTCTCCTGCCCTCAGGGGGCGCCCTGCCTCCCCTTATATACTGGGGGACAGGGTTACAAGGTAGGAGTCCCCATCGGATTATGACTAGGAGATCTCCCCTTAGAGATATAACGTACCCGACTAGGACTGTATATTCCTTTCTATACAAGGCGAAGTCTGCCGAATCTAGCTATATCTCTAATTACAAGGCTAGGCCCATCCTCTATCCGAGTGGCCCATATGCTTGTCATGAGGTACCCGGGGCCCATGGCACCCACACGGATCGGCTCCGCCTGCTGGACAATTCTGTTGATATCCTCCATAGTAGGCAGTCCGATGGTACCCAGCAGGAATATCTTGTTGCCCCCCAGCCTGGTTCTGTGTAAACATATGCTCTGGTATATCTCTGTTGATGTTGTAAGCAATCTGAGTTGGTTCAACCTTCGGTGGGAGGTAAACAGGACCCCGAGTTGGTTCTTGGGCAATTGATCCATCAACGGTCTTCTTGATGAGGTTATGTAATGTATTTACCAAGATCCCCGACTGATTAATAAGCGCGTGGTGTATAGCCTCATTGACCATCTCCTGCAAAGGTTTAATCGGTGGGCTCTCGGGTTGTGTATGGCTCGATTCGCCAACCAATACTGGCTTCGGAAACTGGGTTTTCTGAATCGGCCCTTGTCGTGTCATACTGAAGGACTCCAAACACAGCTTCTGAAAGTTAGCCATAGTTTGCTCAATCTGTTGTTTTTGCTCTTCTGTTAAATCCTCCATACTGACTGGAATTACATTGTCTGTCTTGATCTCTTTTCCAGCCATGTTGCAGGTCTGATTGTCAAAACTTTGCGTTGAAACTTTGGGTTGAAACTTCGTGTCCCACCAGGCGTGCCAAAAGCGTGTTGACGCCGAAAACACGCCGGGGGCCGTCCGGCGTCTGGGTGACACGCGAAGGCCTGGGAGATCTGCTTAGCTCCAGTGCAGGTCCTAAGGTCTTGAGGTTCGCAGGCGTGCCAGTCAATTTGACCCTGTAATTGACAAGGAGAAGGGGATGTTAAATTCGTGAGCCAATCGGCTGGAAGCCGGCTTGGACTCATGTCATTGGCCGATGGCCGATACGCACTGTAGCACTTATACATCGGCTTAGAGCCGATGATGGCAGGAGCAATAGCATAATAATACACAAGTATCGTGCTAGCCGATCATCGAAGGGATACTCAAAAACCGGCTATAAACTTGGTAAAATAAACAGGTATAATGCATAAGTAAATAAATCAAATAAATCCTAGCCGATCATAATTTAGTGTTACTGGTGTTGCCGTGAAGATATGCCTGTGCCCGGGCCCTTGCTTATATCGGCTCCCGGGGTCTTCATCCGCTGTCCGGGCCCGTACACTGGTCCTTACCTAAGCTCGTGCCCGGGGCCTCACCTGGGGTCGTGCCCGGGAACCTGCTTGTACTTGTACTTGGATCGGCAGAATAAACCCATCGGCTAGTCCTTAGCCGATTGTAACAATAATACAGGCAAGAATATATGATAAGGCATGCAATAACATAAATGATAGATAATTGATGAGCCAGCCGACTACTGAACAGAGCGAGTATAGAATAAGACAATGAATAAATGTAGTCGGCTTTAACAGATAACTTATCGGCTAAGCACTCCGATAACACCATCGCACAACACCATCGGCTCATCAAGAGTAAAGCTATTATCGTCAGTCTAGTAGATCGGACCCAACCGTTGCAGCACAGACCAACAATGATAACGATACCTCAATGGGCCGATAGATATGATGCGACCGTGATGAAGATAACTTACCGGCTATGCACTCCGATAAAACGCCCGCACACAAAGCATCGGCCTAGCAGGACCGACTTATCACTAGTAGTTCAGTAGGTCGGACCCAACCGATGCAGCACGAACTGATGATAAATCGCTCCCAGTAAGCCGATACGATCTATGCACGCGTGATGTGATATACCTAATCAATCTATGAGGTCAAACTGAACTGATGCAGCCATAGATAAAGTAAATATATCGTGGTAAGCCGACTACCATAAACCGACTAGAATATCGGACCTAACCGAGGAAGTCCTAGCCGATAGGTAGCCGGGGTGACGAGACTTACCCTCTCGCAGGAGTTCGGACCTAACCGATGCAGCCCGGCTCGAGAAGCAGGATCCCGTCGAAGGGGTGGCGATGCGCCGAAATTTGTATTGATCGTTGTGATGATTTACAAGGCACCCGGGCATACGTATATATACCCCGAGTTGACATAGTCCTGATAGGACACGATACATGATTTCCTATCTATAACAGAAAACGCTAACTAATCCTGACCGGACACGAGGTCAGGTTTCCTAAAGATAAATACCCGCCTAATTAATAGGTACAGTAAATAACTGCCAAGCAACGGTCTTCACGGCTCCTTCCCGATTCCGGTCTCTTCTCTGTCAGTTGACTGCAATCTTCTCCTTTGACCGAATCTGCTACAGGGCCTTACCAAATTTTGGCGTTAACAGTCCCCGAGTGGATACGATGTGACCACCGTGACTTGATGCGATTGAAAATAGTGCACCAGCTTCCGAGCAGTGATGAGTAGGCCATATAACAGCTTCTGGACCTACGGATATCTCGTCTTTGAGTCGGTTAGAACCTCGCTGACGAAGTAGACTGGCCGTTGGATTTTTTTGTATATGATCCGGCTTGGATAGCTCGACCACTAGCACCATGCTGACTATCTGAGAGGTTGCCACTAGGTATAGCATTAGCGGTTCCTAGGGTATTAGTGACGCCAATACTGGTGGTGATGTGAGAAATTTTTTAAAGTCTTTGAAGGCTTGCTGGGCTTCGGAAGTCCATTGAAAATTATCTGCTTTCTTCAGTAGTTTAAAAAAGGGCATGCCCCATTCGCCTAGTCGGGAGATGAATCGGTTGAGTGCCACCATGCAGCCTGTCAGCTTCTGGACGTTCTTCTAGCTAGTCGGGGTGCCATGTTCATGATTGCGTCGATTTTCTCTGGATTGGCCTTGATGCCGCGATGCGATACGATGAAGCCGAGTAGCTTGCCGAATGGCACACCGAAGGCACACTTTTCTAGGTTCAACTTCATCTTGAATCTTCGAAAATTTTGGAAGGTTTCCTCCAAGTCGACGATGAGGTCTTCTTTGGACTTAGTCTTGATCACCACGTCATCGACATATGCCTCCACGTTGCGCCCGATCTGAGTGTGTAGGCACTGCTGAATTGCTTGTTGATACGTTGCTCCAGCATTTTTCAGACCGAACGGCATGGTGATGTAGCAGTATGCTCCAATGGCGTGATGAAAGAAGTCTTCAGGCAGTCCTCCTCCTTCAGATTGATTTGATAGTATCCCGAGTAACAGTTGAGAAAGCTGAGAAGTTCGCACCTTGCAGTTGAATCCACCACTTGATCTATCCTAGGTAGACCAAATGGATCTTTTTTCGGACCAGGACTAGGTTTGCCAGCCAATCCGGGTGGTAGACCTCTTTGATGAACTAGGCTACGAGGAGCTTAATTATCTCCTCCCGAATAGCATCTTTTCGGTCCTGTGTAGGGGTGCAATCTGAACAAATAATATCCGTTCCACCGACCGTCCGAGAAGGGTTGGATACTAATTTGGATATACTTTTCGGATATCTGGATTTTTTTTTCGGATATCGGATACGAATACGGATATTTTTTTTCGGATACCGGATACGAATATAGTTTAGGTAGTATCCGTCGGATACCGGATATCCGACATATTTATCGGATAGTATCCGGATAGTATCCGCAATAGTATCCGATCTAACATCCTAACTTCCGCGGCCCAGGAACATTGAAGCCCACCACGGCCCAGTAAATCTATGTCAATGTGACTTGTTAATTGTATTAGTTTGTCATATATTCGTGTATAACGTATTGTCAATTTATCTCTTTAAGCATAATTTAGTTGGAATTTGAACTTCTTTACAGGTCGGATGATTAGGATAGATGGGGTTATGTATCACGTATCATTAATTTGTTTCTTTAAACATAATTTAGTTGGAATTTACACTTGTGGAGGGATTAGATGATTAGAACATGTGAGATTTGTATAGATGTTGCTTTTACTCGATATCCGAATAAATATTCGTAACCGACATTGTCCGCATCCGACTTATTTCATATTCAATACGTATTTATTCGTATTCGTAACCGAGATAATTCATATTCGTATTTGTATCCGATACTATTCGTATCTGAATTTGAATCCAAAAAAAATGTGGAAACAAATATGATATTAACAGTATCTGTTCGTATCCGATCCGATTGCACCCCTAGTCCTGTGCGAAGCGCCATAGCCGCTGTTTGACCGGCTTAGCGTCCAGCTTGACGTTGAGGGAATGCTCGATCACCTCCCTTGGTACCCCAGGCATGTCGGAAGGCTTCCAAGCAAAAATGTCCCTGTTCGCCTGGAGGAAGGTGACGAGCGCGTCTTCCTATTTGGGGTCGAGTCCGGTCCCGACTAGAGCAGTCTTGGAGGGGTCGGAAGAGTCTAGGGGGATCTTCTTCGTGTCAGAGTCCGCTAAAATTCCCGACTTTGCTGCTTTTTTTTGCTGAAACCTGATTGTCCTCGACTTCAGTTGTGACAGCTTGCCGAATGCTGTTGCGTCCGACTACCGCTTCTTGAGCCTAAGCCAACTCGTAGCTCTGCTTGTCGCAGGTGAAGGCTTGCTTGACATCGCTGTGAAGGGAAAGAACTTCGGTTGGCCCAGGCATCTTGAGCACCATGTAGGTATAGTGCGGCACCGCCATGAATTTAGCTAGCGCCGGCCGTCCGAGTATCGCACGGTACGCGGTCTCGAGTCGGCGACCTCGAAGCAGATGTTCTCTGTGCGGAAATTGTCCCATGTGCCGAAGGTGACTAGCAAGGTTATCTGTCCAAGAGGTATTGAAGATAGGCCGGGGATTATCCCGTGGAAGGGCGCCGTACTCGGCCACAGCTCTGAACGAGGAATCTTCATCTCGTCCAGGGTCTTTGCGAACAAAATGTTGAGTGCGTTGCCTCCATCTATGAGGACCTTCTTCAACTTGATGTTTTTGACGACCGAGTCCAGGACGAGTGGATAGTGTCCTGGGTGTGTAACCCAATGGGGGTGATCTACGTGGTCAAATGTGATGGGGGTCTCTGACCAACGCAAATATTAGGGGGCGTCTGCTATGGAGACCAAGTTGATGTTGCGTGCTGTTAGCTTCTGCTTTCTCTTGGACTCGTATGCAGACGGCCCGTCGAAGATACGGTTGAGCTCAACCTGGGGATCTTGGTAGTCGCCAGCTGGGCTCGGATCTGGCTTGTCTTTGTCCTTGTCGGCGCCAGATGTTGAGGCTTGCTCAGAAGCAAACTTCTTGAGCATGAAGCAGTCCTTGGCCGCATGTTTGCCGTTGGAATGAAAGGGGCAAGGCCCGTTCATCACTTTCTGGTACTCGTTGTTCTTTGGGGGTCGTGACCGAGTACGCTCCATGTTGGCCACCACGTCCTCCGACTTCCACTTGCGGCTGCTGGATATGTTTTGTGCTGGCTCGTTGTCAGCTTTGGCTTTCTGGTCCTTCTGCCGGGACTCTTTCTTGTCGTCGAGGGCCTCAGCGACCGCCTCGGTCGAGTCAGCGTACTTGTTCGCCATATCGAAGAGAGCCCTGATAGAGGTTGGAGGCTTCCGAGTGAACTTGGCGATGAACGGGCGTCTTGGACTCCCTTGCGGAAGACGGCGATGATGACCTCGTCCTTGATCATTGGGATCGAGTTGCACTTCTTGGAGAACCTTTTGATGAACTCACGAAGGGACTTGTTCTTCCTTTGATGCAGCTGGTAGAGATCATGCTCGGAAGATGGCCTTTCGTAAGTCCCCTGGAAATTAGCAATAAAGCGTTCCTGGAGTTCCCCCAGGAGCCGATTGATTGCCTTGGAAGCCCTGTTAGCCATGTCCTCACCGAGCCAGCTAGGGCGACCGGGAGGTAGTTAACCATAGCTTTATGATCACCTCCAGCTGCTCAGATTACCAGAGTGTATACGGTGAGCCAGGACTCGGAATTGGTCTTGCCGTCGTATTTTTTGATTCCCGTAGGCTTAAAGCCCGACGGCCAGTTGACCTCTTATAGCTCCTGGGTGAAGGCCGGTACGCCTTCATCTGCGTGGGGGCTCCGGCTCCGACTACGGTGGTTAAACCACTCGTGCTGGAGGCCGAAGCGCTCGTATTTCTCCTCCAATAGGCAGCGCTCATTGTCTTCACGTTCGTGGCGCCACGGGTTGATGTCTTGGCGGAGATCGCGTTGCAAATGACCTCGAAGATCTTGGTTAAACCAGCGATCGTTCTGGGGATGCCGCCGATTGTTGTTATTAGGGTTGCCGAGAGATGTTTGGCATGACTCTGCATGCGGCAGACTTGAGCCGGCCGCCCAGCATTGTGCTGATGCAGACGAGACCGCCGTTGGAGAACCCGACCGGTTGGTTGGTATAAGTGTGTCGCCCGACTGCTGGTGCTGCTGACATGCGGCAGCTGTAATCATGGCTTTAATCCTCACTATGGTCGGGGTGGCCTGGTGATCAGGCCCAAACTGGAGCGTGTCCAGTAAGGTTGCAGTGGCCACAACGTTCTATTGAGGAGTGACGAAGACGTCGTGGTCGCCGAGTCGAGTTTGGAGGATTTTTTGCTGAGCAGTTCACCTAGCCCTGCGTAGCTCGTCATTGTGAGCTTCGCATTCGGCCTCCTCTTGTTGTCGCAGTCGGCGGGCCTCCTCTTCTTGCTGCTCTCGTACTCGACGCACCTCCTGTGGAGGGGTTGAGGCCATGAAGATTTCTCGGGGCAGAAAGAAGCTTGCCAGACTGGTGTCCGAACTGGTGTTCGAACTTCTGTCCGACTTGGAGTCAGAATCTGAGTAGTTCATCGGGGTGATGACGACCCCGACCTCCCTAGATCTAATCTCTAGCAGCTCTGGGCCGTGTCCGAATTGAACTGTAGGGGATCGGGTCTGCCGCGTCGGATGCAGATTGTAGATGTCCGCGGCGCTGCCGAGTCTGCACGGGAGATTGACGATCTGCCCCCTTCCTAGCCTGACCCCAGCTAGCTCAAGGCCAAGTCCGAGTCGAGCACCGAAGGGAAAAGTTGTCCCGAGACCCGGGCAAGTAGAAGATTGCCGCAGCAAATCGACGAAGGTTGCTGCAGCGTCGTGTGGGCTGACTGCCGCTGTCGGAGGAGGGAACTCCAACCACGGGGAGTCTGGGGACCCCCCTTTGAGGTTCGGCCAGGGGAGTTGTTCACAGGACGACTGCGGCATCGGGACGATGGCACGTAAGGGAGACAGAAGAAGTAGACAGGTTCAGGCCGCGCAGAGACGTAATACCCTACTCATGTGTGTGTTTGCTATGTGGAAAATGAATGTGGTTTGTTCTTACAAGATGTTCTTGAGGAGTGCTCAGGAGCTAGCCCTCGCTTGGGGACTAAGTCTCTCTAGAAGCTGAACACCTCCAGAAGCCTCCCTCCAGACGTGCGCGGGGGTCGCCAGACAGCGAAGCACCCGGCGCTTCGGCGGTGGTCGGGGAGGAACTGGCCAGGCTGAGCACCGCTGCCCGCCCCAGGAATCTAGGCTAGCCCGACGGGGGGTTCTGCCTAAGACCCCGGGGCATCGACAGTGCCTGGGGCGTGGTCCACGACACAGCCATCAGGCCTCGGCAACCGGGGCAGCCCTAACCCGGCGGCCCTCGCGTCCGTCCGGAGGGAGGCTTCTGGAGGTGTTAGCTTCTAGAGAGACTTAGTCCCCAAGCGAGGGCTAGCTCCTGAGCACCTCTCAAGAACATCTTGTAAGAACAAACCACATTTATTTCCCACATAGCAAACACACACAAGAGTAGGGTATTACGTCTCCGCGTGGCCCGAACCTGTCTACTTCTTCTGTCTCCCTTACGTGCCATCGTCCCGACGCCGCAGTCATCCTATGAACAACTCCCCTGGCCGAAGCTCAAAGGGGGGTCCCCAAACTCCACGCGGTTGGAGTTCCCTCCTCCGATAGCTGGCGTGCCAGGTAGGGGGAGTTTCACCCACTGTCGGCGAAACGGGACTAGGGGCCCCACATACCCCGGGGACGCGTGGATCTTCGGCCACGTTAGCTCCTCCAGGGCCCATATTCTGCACCGGTGACGGCCGGCTATGGCCGTCTTCCCGCCAAGTACCTGGGGCCCGAGCACTGCCCGGGCCCGGGTGCACCTTCCCCGGGCGCGTCGCGACGACCGCCCGCATTCACCTCAGGCCCCCGGTCCCGGGGTCCCGGGGGCATTCTCGGGAAAGGGCACTCTCCTTTCCCGAGCAAGGCCCCGGGCGCGTTCCCGGGGCACATTGCTAGGATATTCCAGGCCCGGTCTCGCCCCCCAGTCCCGGGACCCACAGCTTCAGCCCCAGATCGCGTCCCCGGGACACATCACTGGGACTTCCCGGGTCCGGGCCTCGCCCCCCGGTCCCGGGACCCACAACTTCAGCCCCAGGTCGCGTCCCCGGGACACATCACTGGGACTTCCCGGGCCCGGGCCTCACCCCCCGGTCCCGAGACCCACCTCCTCGGCCTCGGGTCGCGTTCCCGGGGCACATTGCTGAGATGTTCCCGGGCCCGGGTCTCACCCCTGGTCCCGGGACCCATAGTCCCAGCCCCGGGTCTCGCCTCCCGGTCCCGGGGCACATTACTGGGACTTCCCGGGCCCGGGCCTCGCCCCTCGGTCCCGGGACCCACAGCTTCAGCCCCGGGTCGCGTCCCCGGGGCACATCACTGGGACTTCTCGGGCCCGGGCCTCGCCCCCCGGTCCCGGGACCCACCTCCTCGGCCCCGGGTCGCGTCCCCAGGGCACATTGCAGGGACTTCCCGGCCCTTGGTCTCGCCCCCGGTCCCGGGGCCCACAGCTTCGGTCTTCGAGGAACTCGACGCCTTGTGCGCGCGGAGGGCTCGATGAGCTCTCTGCCCCGGGCCCAAGCTTGACTCGAGCGGACCAACTGTTTCAACTACCCTCATTAATGGCAAGGCGACGGAGGGCGAGACCCGGGGCCGGGAAGTCCCAGCAATGTGCCCCGAGGACGCGACCCGGGGCCGAGGAGGTGGGTCCTGGGACCGGGGGGCGAGGCCCGGGCCTGGGAATTCCCAGTGATGTGCCCCGGGGCTAAAGCTGTGGGTCCCGGGACCGAGGGCGAGGCCGGCCCGGGAAGTCCCAGTAATGTGCCCGGACCGGGAGGCGAGACCCGGGGCCAGGACTGTGGGTCCCGGACGGTGGCGAGATCGGGCCCGGAACATCCAGCAATGTGCCCCGGGAACGCAACCCGGGGCCGAGGAGGTGGGTCCCGGGACCGGAGGGCGAGGCCCGGGCCCGGGAAGTCCCAGTGATGTGCCTCGGGGATACGACCCGAGGCTGAAGCTGTGGGTCCTGGGACCAGGGGGCGAGGCCCAGGCCCGGGAAGTCCCAGTAATGTGCCCCGGGACGGGGGCGAAGACCTGGGCCCAGGAATATCCCAGCAATATGCCCCGGGAACGCGCCCCGGGGCCGTGCCCCAGGACAAGGGGAGCGCCCTTTCCCGAGAATGCCCCCGGGACCCCGGGACCAGGGGCCCGAGGTGAATGCAGGCGGTCGTCGCGACGTGCCCGGGGAAGGTGCACCCGGGCCCGGGCAGTGCTCGGGCCCCAGGTACTTGGCGCGAAGACGGCCATAGCCGGACGTCACAGGTGAAGAATGTGGGCCCCGGAGGAGCTAACGTGGCCAAAGATTCACGCGTCCCCGGGGTATGTGGGGCCCCAGTCCCGTTTCGCCGACTGCCGCAGAGTCGGCTGGTCCCTTGGCGGATCGGATCGAGTCCGAGTCGGCCAAGGTGAGGTTGCCGAACTTGTCGGCGACGAAGTCGAGGCTTCCGAACATGATTGTGTCTCCGGGGGAGAATTTGCTGCCGTCGACTTCGGTTGTCAAATCCATCGAGCTTGTTGAGGTTGATCTCGCCGAATCCCCTACCTGGCATGCCAACTATCGATGTTTTACACCGGCAATATGAATATAGGGCTATTCGTCGGATCAAAACTCGGTGGACTGCAAAGGAACATGAAGAGTTTATACTGGTTCAGGCCCTCAATGTGAGATAATACCCTATATCTAATTGTGATGTATTCCTTTGAGGAAGTATGATTTTAATGAATCTCTGTGTGCCTTCAGGGGGTGCCCTGCCTCCCCTTATATACTAGGAGGACAAGGTTAAAAGGTAGGAGTCCCAACCGGACTATGGTCAAGGGATCTCCTCTTAGAGATATAACTTGCCCGACTAGGACTGTATCTTCCTTATCGTACAAGGTTAAGTCTGCCGAGTTTTATCATATCTCTAATTACAAAGCTAGACCCATTCTCTGTCTGAGTGACCCATGTACTTGTCATGAGATACCCGGGGCTCATGGCCTTCATAATGACATCCCAGTACCCATACTTGTTGAGCGTGGACATTGATACCTCACATGTTGCAGGGTATGGATGGCTTGAGGAACCAAAGAATATGGATATCGTGAGCAGCATGGAGATGGAGATCGAGAATTACGAAAGTAAGAGGAGACATGGTATTTAGTTGAGATAGGGATTCATTGGTTAAATTAATGAACTAAGGGTTGACCCTTTTTTCGTCTTTAGTTGTTGCAAAGCAACTCGTGGATGGATTGAGACAAGAAGTTTGCTTCTAATAGTTTTACATACAACATAGATAAAGGATTGAAAAATCACAGGTAAACTGTAGGAATGATTGTTTAAATCGAGTACATGAAAAACACAGAAATCAGAAGAGAGAGATAAACACAAAGGAATTTTTTCAAGAGGTTGGACCTCATGTGGAAAATCCTCCAAAATCCCTAGGTTTTGAGGCAATCCTAAGAAATTTCAAAGGAATTTGGGAGAGTCATACCTTCGTTCCAAAGGTCGATATAAAAATTCTTTTTCGTACGAATCCAAACATTCAAAATTCCTCCAAATGTTCCAAAGGAGCCCTTAGTGTTTGAAAATTGTTTTGAAATAGAAGATTTGTGAAATAAACTTGGCCTTACTTTGGATCTTGCATAATTACATTTCCAGTGGCTATGAAAGTACTTACTCTACTTTTGCTATTGTTTTTCTACTCCCTTAGTACTAGTTAAAGATGATTCAGATTTCATCCCTAGATCCCAAACCTCTGCTCGTGGATTAGTGCTCTAGATGTATTTGATGTTATTGCAAGTAACAGCGACTTGTATTGTATAACTGGTACTGGCATCATGGTTCCATAGGATCAGTTCACCTTCTCATGCGGCGTATCCTCTTTGGCATAATTGTAGAACAGTGCCAGGGTAGGGTTTGATAAAGATGGTATTGGAGCATAAATTTGGCTTTAGGAATGAAACCCGTCTCTTATAGGATGACATTGTAGACTTTTTTCCGCAAGAGGGCTACTCAACTTCACTGACAAGGCTAGATACAGATGCAACAGATGAGGACAGAAAATGATACAGAGGAAAATTTGAGAAGTAACGGTGTACATGTAATGTTTTTATACTGTAATTACACTTCAATCACAGAGTATTTTAAAATATATTTGGCTGTAAATTTTGAGTCAGCTAGTTTTATAGATCAAATTAAATTTATGTCGTGTATTTCAACCAAGTTGCTTATTTTTTAAGTGTGCCACTGCTCATTATGTCGTGTTTGATATGATCGTAATCTTTGTATCTCTTTTTAATCATACAGCTGAAATTTGATTGTTTTTATACTTAAATTTGTGGAGCATGAAGCATGGAGAGTCTCAATTCTTTTAGTTTCGATGAAATTCGAATGAAAAATTGCTGCAAATTTCATTACTTGACCCTTTTTTAAACTAATTTAGAAAATGGACCATGCCCAAAACTTATTCCAAAAATAAAATGAAACCTCAGCGCTAGAGCCGACGGAGCTGAGGACCTACACCTCAATGCCAAGGTGGTTGGCGCTGACGTCCAGCCACTGTAGCTCCCCCGCCTACGTGGCAACAACTCAGCGCCAAAGCAACTTAATCCCTGCCAGAGGCCGCGCCTGCTGTAACATCCTAAAAATCGTGGCAATAAAAATCTATAAAAATTTTGAACTTTTTAAAACTTTTTGCATCATGCTATGTCTTTGTTTGAGTTGTCTAATAATCCACATTAAAACAAATCTAGGGAATACTAAATCTCGGTTTATACCAAGATTCTTCCTAATCTAACTTATTAATCTTATATGAAGCAAAGTCAATCCAAGTAAAAAGGGATTAAAGACCAATTTATTTTCCAATCGTAAATAAACACACTGTTGGTCAGGAATATAGTTTGACACTAAAAAGTGTGGAATTAAAAGAATTATTTTATTTCCCAAATACCCAAATACTAATGGAATACAGAAACTCAAATATCATAATTGATCAATGTAATACTAAAAATGTTCCTTGAGAAGGAAACCAAGTTTAATCCTCCAAATATAGTAAGTATTACTTATTTATATAAATTAAAACATCACAGCCTAACTCTAGTTACCAAATGAAATTAATTGTATAAATATATGATTACCCTTCCTAAGGAAATATTTTCAAATCATAAAAAACCTATTTTCAAAGCCTAAACTTAAGTGGGCCAACCAGCCCACCTAACCATAGTCTAGCCCAGGACATCACCTCCTTCCTCCTCCCCTTGCCTGGCCTAAACAGACTAGACAGCCTACTGGGCCGTACAAGCCAACCACTCCTAGATCAGGCCAGCCCAAACCGGTGGCCAACCCAACCGTCCAAGCAAGCTGGCTAAGCCGGCCCAGTTGACACTATGGAAGGCCAGGGAATTTATACTGTTACTAATTTAATTTTTTTTTAAATTTACAAAACTAATTTTCGGTTTGAATCAATTGCAAAACTAGTCTCTTGCCGCCCTGGGCCACGGCGGGGTTTAAAAACCGCCGTGGCCCAGGGCGGCGAATAGCATCCCCGTCACCCGGGGCTAACGGCGGCCGCGCCGTTAGCCCCGGGGACGCCACGTGGATTCGCCGCCCTGGGGGACGGCGGCGAATGCCCCCAGGGGGCCGAATGAAAAATTGCATTCGCCGCCCTGGGAGACGGCGGCGAATGCAATTTTGCATTCGGCCCCCTGGGGGCATTCGCCGCCGTCCCCCAGGGCGGTAAATCCACTGGACCGTCCGCCCGGCAATCGGACGGTCCGTTCGCACAGGGATCGGACCGTCCGATCAAACCGTTCCCTCCCGATCGGACCATTGCCCAGCCCAGGCCTCGGCCCCCTGGAGCCATTTGTAAATTACTAAATTTGAAAATTTTGTTGCTAATTTTTCACCCCAAAATTTTTGAAAATTTATTTGTCAAAATTAAATTCTTAAATTCAATTTATTGTGCCATTGCATTTATTGAGTTGATGTTTAAAAAAAACCAAATATCATATAATGTTCACGTCGTGAAAAAAACTTGTCAAACTGAGGGTATTCCCGGATCGCCACTCGCATTCCACTCCTCGTATGTCTGGATCGGCACTCGCAATCCACTCCTCCCCGTCTTTCGCCTACACGCTTAACAAAATTTAGTTTTAATCGTGGTTTAGGGTATGTTTTTGACAGTTTTTTTTATAATCCGACGATGGTGGACGTTGGTTTGTAAAATCGTGCTGATCATTTTTTTCAAGTTTATTTTTGGTAAAACTTAATTAATGACATGGTAATAGGCCGGTCCGTTTTAATGACATGATAATAGGTAGATGCAAGCCATTCGCATTGCGGCATGATGAATGCGACACCCATAGTACGAAATACAACAAGCGAGACTACATTGTTAGCAGTACAATGTATCTGAAGGATAGGATCGAGTCTACAGGAGGTGAATATGGACATGACAAATTTAAACAAGTAATGCGAGACCTATAAATAAATAAATACAACAATAGCCCCTAGGTCATACGCCTCCTCGTCCTCCTAGGCTGCGCTCGCACGTGCCCGCGCGAGTACGTCAGGCGGTCCGCCGGTACCCCACGGGTAGCTCGGACCGCCTGAGCAGCAGGGGAAGCACCGGCGTCGTGCGGCTGTGTGTGCGGTGCACCTCCGAGCTGTGACGACCCGATCACGTCCTGCTCCGGAAGGAGGTCGTCCTCGGTAGAGATCCAAGCAGAGGTGCTCGGGGCAGATCCCCGCCCAGTGTCCCCCAGGTGGAGGTGAGATCCGGTGCGTGGGTCTGGTAAAGAAAATCTCGCGTTAGCCGCATAAAAAGTGCACTTAGTTATGTAGAATAGGTTCAATCCTGACGTACCTGACAATCCTCGTCCGATCGTGGAGGCTGCCGACCTCGATCCTCCGGCGGTACCAGAAGGACCTGCTCCCCACGACGTACTGGCCCCTACAGAACCCGCCGCTCCTGCCGATGTCCCTTCACCATGGGGACCTCGCATAGGTATCTGCATCGGTGGGACTGCATCGGGACGGCGACAACTCAGAGCACGGACGACCGAGCGCATCGTGTTGCACATCCGGTCGAACGTGATCGTCTGCTCCTGCTGCGTGAGAGGGATGCCAGCCTGTAGGCGCTGCCGCAGTAGGTCCAGCTCCGTGTGGACCTGCCTAGCATCGTCCGCCTGTTCAGCAGGACATGCATGGTTAGTTGCGCGTGGCACCTACCATTGAAAATAGTATGAAAACCATTGACTCACCGCGCGGAAGTAGTCCTGGTCGTGGTGCGTCGGGTATGCGTCTCGCACCCCCGCGACGTGCGCCTGTGGAGCCTCGGGAGTGTACGTCACCCGTAGTCTGGTACGGGCCTGGTACCAGGAAAGGTACTGCTCGTACCTGGCGGCTGTGTAGGGGTGCAGCTCCGTGATGACGTCCTCCGTGGCTATGAGCCAGTCGTTGATGTAGTCGACGACGGTGGGTCTCCACAGCCTACCGGCGGCCTGGCCACGCCGACTTAACCTGCAGAGCACAACCGGTGACACAATGCATAACAATACGGAATATTCATTTCCACATATACCTGTGAACGTGTTGCGGTACGCCCCTGCGTTGATGATGGCCGAAGGTCTGTCGCATACCGAACTGCCGCATCACACTCTGCGGGCAGTGCGGCTCGACAGAAATGTCGAACAGCATCGGTGTCATCGTCAGCCAGTACGCCTGGTCCCTGGTGCAGAGGGACGACAGCCCGTGCGGCGCACGCGCGTGCCTCGCCTCGGCGCTGTACGGCTCCCAGACAACGTCGTCGTCCGTGATCCTGTCGAACTCCATGACGAAGTCTGGGTACGACTTCTGCGTCTGCACGTGAGCGTACCGACGCTACAAACAGGTAAAGAGTTCTCGTTAGTCCAAGTAACATAAAAAACCGAGACGGTTCTAACACCGAACATACCTCACGACGACACCACACCGTCCCCATCGTCGGATAGTCCTCCGGTAGGACACCCACGTACAGGCTCGCCTCGTACGGACTGTGGTCCACAACGGGGCGTCCGATCGCGAACCGCTCTGCCGCCCAGAGCTGTAGGAGGAGTGGACAACCCGTGAAGACCGCTTCTGGCTCGGTCTTCCTGCAGCCGTCGCACAGACCCCTGTACGTGGCGGCAAGGACTGCCGATCCCCAACTGTACTGGGGAACAGCACCGTCCTCGGCGTCGGCTATCTCCCTCGCGTAAGGGATCAAGCCCTTGTCGACTGCGTGGCCGTGCGAGTTGGTGAACATCACCCACCCGAACACCCACAACAGGTACGCCTCCAGGCTCCTCTGCAGTGAGTACGCGTCGGCCTCCGGTGCTAGCTGATCAGGCTGCGTTAACATATAACGAAGTTGACACTGTAATTCTAGTACGGACTGAAGGACGAACATAAAACAACAATAAAGCATTCTTACCGTGTAGCTCAATACCCAAGCCTGAGGGGGGCCCGCATGCGTGTACGGGGAGATGTCGCCGACGAGGGGAAGCCCCGGAGCACGGTGAACCGGGGCGAACCGCTGTAGGATCTCCTCTCGCCACGCCTGGAGCCCGTCAACTGGCCCCACCGCATCGCCTGCTAGAGGCAGCCCAAGGAGGAAGCTGACGTCCTGCAGCGTGGGGGCCATCTCACCGCACGGGAGGTGGAAGGTGTGCGTCTCCGGTCTCCACCGGTCCACAAGAGCTGTGAGGAGCGACCAGTCGATACCCCACTTCTTCGTCGGGTCATTCGGCTCCACCGCGGCTGCTACCAGCCTACACAGCGGCAGAAGGCCTGCCTCCCGCAATCTGACAATCAAAACAAAGCAAGTTAGTAAGTTGACATATACAGATTCACAGTACAACGTTCGTACGTACCTAGTCGTGAACCTGTCGTCCACGGGAAGTAGTCGCCTGGAAGGTCGAGGACGTAAGGTACCGAGCTCGAGGTTCTGCACCGCCGAGAGAAACGACCGGTGGGACTGATCGGTGGCGTGATCTAGCAGCTCAGGCGTCTGGTAGTCCATACCTGCAAGGAAAAAGAAGCGGAACGGATTAGCTCATTTAAACATAGTGTATTATAGTCAGAAAATTAACAGAAAATTAACACATTACAGGGAGATTACATCATCAACGAGTGGCTATACTAGACAACATAACCCGAAGGTGCACGAGGACGCCTGCGACGACGCTGCCTATCAGTGGTGCCTTCCCCAGTTGGCCGCCTTCCGTCGGCGCCTGATCCCTCCATAGGAACTTCCGCTGCACTTGGGGCCTCGGCGTCTTTCGTGCACTTCTTGTAGGTATGTCCCTCCTCTCCACACCTACTGCAACGTTGAGCGCTAACGCCGGCCTCGGATTCGTCCATATCATTGCGTATCCTCCGTGTCCGACGTCGGCCTGCCTTGTTCCTTGCCTTCGTCGGATCAGGGATGTAATAAACTGGACTTGTGTCTTCAGTGAAAGTGCCGACGATACCGAAACCAAAGATCTCGGTACTCCATGTATGCATGATTGCTTCCTTTTTGAAGTACGGAGACACATATTGGCGTTCATCAATGCCGCACTCCCCGCAAGCGGCAATGACATGAGAACAGGGCTTGTGGTACAAGCTTGGTTTCCGGCAGGAACACGTGCATGTCCCATCTTCCTTTAGGACACACTCTTGTATAGGCTTCCTTGCGAATATGCCACGCCTGGACCTGTCGGCACACAATATCTCAAATCTACGCTCTCGTGTGCCCTGCACTCGGACTCGGTGCTCTCTTGCCTTCTTGCATTTGTCCTCAAGGTACTGTGTCATTTTGGTGCCGAACCAAAGGTTTCCATCGGCCATAGATGGGCCATTCTGTCTGCACCTGTCGTGGAAGTACGTCTGTGTTTTATGTAGGATGAACTCCACGATGGCAACAAGGGGAGTTGCCGAACACCACGCATGACCCAGTTGTACACCTCTGCAAGGTTCGTGGTCATTATGCCGTACCTTGCTCCACCTTCATCGTACAGCAATGCCCATTTCTCCTTCGGCTCGTGCTCGATCCACTGCGAAAATCTGCTAACCGAGGAACCGGGCCTCCTTCTGAATGTACCGTCATCGGTGGGAAGTGCTTCTAGAGCTTCAGGGCCGTCAACACCTCTAGCTGGGGGTCTTGTAGAACTCTCGCGTCTATATTTGGCTGTCAGCTCATCAAGTCTCCTCCACAGCTCATTGAACTTCTTCTGTTGATTCTGGGCGCACAAACGTTTGAACATGGCCATCAGCTCCTTGTTTCTGAACTGCTTATAAAAGTTTGCGCCCATGTGACGCATGCACCATCTGCTCTTCACATCTTCCCATACCGGAGGGTATCCCTTGTCTGCGCAGCCGTTTCGCAGCTCCTGAATTGCACGCAGCATCCCTGGATGACGGTCATGTATGAGACATACATCTGGCCTCATCCCCACCACCTTTTCCTTAACCAGCTTCAGAAACCAGTACCAACTCTCTGTGTTCTCGCCCTCGACGAAGGCAAAGGCCACTGGCAACACTTGGTTGTTCCCGTCTACTCCGATTGCCGTCAACATTTGCCCTCTGTATTTTCCAGTTAGGAATGTGCCGTCGATGCAGAGAATGGGCCTGCAATGAACAAATGCAAACATGCACGCCTGCAGAGAGAGGAAGGCCCGCTGAAGGACACTCTGCCCAGGACTTGATAACGATGGGAAACTTTTGATTTCGGAGTAGCTACCAGGATTCCTCGCACAGATGGTTTGCAGTAGACGAGGCAAATTATTGTACGAAGCTTCAAAACTACCGAATCTCATTTCAATTATCTTCTGTTTGGCCCTCCAAGCCTTGGCATATGTAATAGTGTACTTGTACTTCTCCTCGATGCGGCTGATAATTGACTTGGGCTCGAACCGGAGGTTGTCCACAACAGCATAATACAGCTCTGAAGCGATGAATGCAGATGATATGTTCTTGTGGTACTTCTGAACACCCGGAAGATGGCAGTTGTGCTCCGTCACGATTGACACGGACCAACAGTCGTCATATTTCTTCCTGGATGCGTACATCCTCCATGGACATCCATCGCTTGAACTTGCACATTTCACTTCGTACATCGATCTTGTGGACTTTGATACCCAGAACTCCCTCCCAAGTGACACGGCCCACATCTTCACAGCCTCTGTCAACTGTGCTTTTTCGGCGTATCTAGCGCCTTGCACCACTTCATTCTGCCGATACTCCCATGCCACGGTGTGCCCCTCTGAGACAACGAGACCGGAGAAGTCCTCGTTGTCCCATTCTGCCGGGTGTACATCGTCCTCCGAAGAATCATCATCCTCCATATGCTCAGGTTCTGAGTCTTCAATTTCCATCTCCTGTACTAGACCTGGGTGTCTCTCCCCTTCATCTGCAAACCCCCCCGGTCCCATGTCTTCTTGGCCTCCTTCCTCTCCGGCACCCTCGTCTTCTGCCTCATTTTGCTCCCCTGTTTCATCGGGCCCTTCCGCTGTACTCGGACCAGCCTGATCAATGCTGACCACGTCATGCACTACCACTAGGATGCTCGGTGCCCATCCTCGCTGCAGTGCACTCTCCACAAAAAATACCCAGCTGTCCGTTGAATCTATTGGCATCAATTCCCACCAAAAACCTTCCACAGCCCAGCTAACCAGTGCGTACACCGTAATTGCATTTACTTGAGGATCTACTCCGAATCCCCTCATTAACCAATTGTAAACTCCAGGAAAACTTCTCTCAGCTGGAGCTATAATTCCCTTTTGTGCTACGTTGAACTCCGATAAATCTACCCCATATTGTCCTTGTCTGACATTTCCTTCACCGTGATATATCGCGAATACAACTCTATTTGCCATTTCTGTTCACAAAAAAGATTTTATTAATCTGTACTAATCAATATTCGTTCCATAAAAAGGCTATACGTATGAGTCAAACCATTACCGTTTCTATATTTTACAAACTGACCCAGCGGCGCTAATAAAGTTATACGCTAGGTTTATCTAACGTGTCAAAATGACGTATACCAACGATGGCCATGGCGGAGCATATTTATTTTTAAAATATCTACAATTTACTACTTCTCCGCTATGTTTTTCTAGTACGGTCAAATAAATTTAACACTAGCGATGGTTATATCAAACCGCTAATATTTTCATACTATATTGGATATTACACTACAAGTCTACTACTAATTAACATTTGTTTAAAAAATTGAGTACATAACAGACGAAGATCAAAAAAATACCTGGATTCGGCTAAAAAATCTGCGAGGGCTTCGCCGCTGTACTTCTCCTCCTTTCCCTCAGCTCTATTGGACGAACGCTGGAGGCGGAAGGGAGAAATGAGGCGCGGCGACTGCAGGAAGGGATTTTATAGGGGCAGGCAAAAAACCGCCCTCCCCCAGGGCGGCGAATGGCTATAACCCGCCCTGGGGGACGGCGGCGAATGTAATTTTGCATTCGGCCCCCTGGGGGCATTCGCCGCCGTCCCCCAGGGCGGCGAATCCACGTGGCGTCCCCGGGGCTAACGGCGGCCGGCGCCGTTAGCCCGGGCGACGGGGATGCCATTCGCCGCCCTGGGCCACGGCGGTTTTTAAATCCCGCCGTGGCCCAGGGCGGCAAGAGGGTAGTTTTGCAATTGATCACAATCGAAAATTAGTTTTGTAAATTTAAAAAAAAATTAAATTAGTAACAGTAAAATTTCGAAGGCCAGGCCGCCTTCTCCCTGTGGCCACCGGCCAGCCTGCCCAGCCGGCTAACCAAGCCGAGGCGCTGCCGAGCCGCCCCGCCGGAGCCAGCCGTGCCACTCCACGGCTGCGGCCAGGCCGCCTCGCCACGGCGACCGCGCACGCCGTGCCGGCCATGCCCGTCGTCGCCCTGCATCGCCGAGCTCACAGACGAACTCCGCCGCACCCCGCCAGGAGACGGCTGAGCCTCGCCGCCACTGGATTATGCTGCGCCGAAGGCAAACCCTACGTGGCCGAACCGTGCCGTCACGGCTTCCAGCTCGCCGTGCATCGCCGCCCTGCTTCTCCCGTCCGCAGCGCCCCGCACCCCACCCCCAGCCCCCCACACCAGCACGATGCGCCGAGAAGCGTCACGACTCGACGAACGCCACGCAGATGCACTAGGCCGAGCCACACGACGCGCGCGTTCACGCCACGCAGCCGGGCGCCGCCTTGTCACGCATCTCGTTTGCCCGCCGTGCGACGTGCTGCTCGCCCGCGCATCCCGAACTCCCGATGGACCAAGCCGTGTGCCGCCCCACGTCCCCGTGTGCTGCGTTCGCACCAAGCCAAGTTCGCTCGCGTCAGCCACAGCGCCGACCCGTCTTTGCCCTGTTTTCACGCAGCCCAATGATTGCCGACCATCATGTCCATAGGCCCACGCAACTCGTCAACGCGAAGACCCCCACTGGCCAACCTCGCTCCTCACGACACACACACCCCGGCCTGCCCTTGCCATGCCCCTGCCACCGACGCACATCCCATCCTCGCCGTGGGATTCCAGGGAGAGAAGGATGAGCACCCATGTCGCCCCTGTCACCCACCCCCACTCCCCTGCCTCCTCGCTAAGACATTGAAGGCGCGCGGTCACCCCCAAAAAGCACGCTGCGCCGGGTCGCAACATCCTTTCCCACCCTCGCCACGGCAAGAGAGGACGTGCATGCCGTCTCCTCCAAAAGCCGCTTGTCACGCTGCAATGAAGCCGCATCACGGCAGAACCGTGAAGCCGAGGACGATCCGCAAGCCCCAGAGGCCATTCTTGCGAACTCGCTGCTGCTGCCGCCGCGACGACGCACGGACGAACCATTAGGACGAACCGCACGCACTCGACGACGACGCACGGACGAACCATTAGGACGAACCGCACGCACTCGACGACGACGCCGTAGCTGCGGACTGCGCCTGGACGATCAGCGACCCGAACCTCGCCGCCCGGTGTGCCGCTTCCCGGCTGCCGCACGGTGAGAAGCCGACCTGCCGCCTCTTCTCTGTCTCCCTTTACGGCTTCCCTGAGTTGAGCTCCGCCGCCAAGCCTTCGGCGCCGCCGGAAAGCGCGCCCGCACGCACGCGCACGGGAACGCGCGGCTAGCCCTGTTCCGCTCCGCCGTGACCGTGCAAAGCGCTCCGCCGCCCCTGAGCAAGTTCAAGCGCCACCTTCTCGCCGGTAGATGTCCCTAAGCTTCCTCCAGGTGACTCCGTACCCCGTGCCATCGATTTTTCCCCGACGTCGGTGCCGTGCGCGCGCCGCCAGGCCGGAGTAGAGACCGTCGTAGGCCATGCCGTTAGGGATCCACCCCAGACAAACCAAGCTGGGGAAAGCACTCCCCTCACCGAGAGAGAGCCGTACAGGGCCCCGCGCGAGCCGATTGCTCCATGGTGCCAGCAAATTTTGCCGGAGAGTTTGAGCTCTGCCCCGCCATGGCCATCTCAGCCATGACCGCCTCGGCCTCCCACCTCCTCAGCCGCAGCCTATCACCGCCAGCCACCCAAGCCACCTCGCAGGGACCCAAGGAACCCCCGCGACCCCATCTGGACCATCGTCGACCCTGCCGGTGACGCGCCGCTCCGCCTCACCGGCCCGAGGCTCCTGGCCGCCTCACGACCGCCAGCCGCTGCGCCCCGTCTTCCAATCGTGCACGCGCTGCCTCCGGTTCCGCCGTCGCGGAGGAACCGAGTAGGAAGGACCAGCGACCCCCGTCGGGCCACCACTGGCGTCCTGGGAGGGAAGAGAGGAAGAAGAGTAGTGAAAGTAAGAGAGGGAAAAGAGTGACTGACATCCGGGCCCCACCGGGGAGTTTTGGTTAACAAGCTAATCACAGTAATTAACGTAATAAGGAGCTTAACACATCAGTCTGACATGTTGGCCCAAAATGTTAAGAAAAACCTAATTAAACTTCAATTTAAAATATGGGCCACCGACAAGTGGACCCTACATGCTTAAAAACTGTTAAAATCCTCTTTAAGACCCAGTGACACCGACATGTGGGCCCCACGCCACTTGATGCCAGCCAGGCCAGTCAACTTGTTGACCTAGGCCCCACCTGTCAATGAATCTGTGGTTTTCCCTTTGCAAAATAATGTTTTGAATAAATAAAATGATTGGGCCCCACCTATCAGTGAAGCAAAATCGTTTCCTTTAGAAAAATAATTCAGGAAAATGAATACAAATCAGACACAGTGCAAACTATTTTCTCAAAGAAGTAAAAATCTGATTTAACCTTTGGAAATTCATAACTAATTCAAACAAACACCAAATTGAGTGAAATTTGTCTCTAAAATTTTTTAAATTCAATTTCTACCTACTGGAATAGAAATAAAAGTGGCCACAAATATATTTTATACACAAATTGCTAAATACACCAAAATAGTTAGTTAGTAACCATACTAAAAATTGCCCTTAGCAAGATTTTGACTATAATAATAATTATCTTGACTCTAAAATATGCTAAGCACATTTTGTAACCCTAAAACATGAAACAAGGATGAACCTGAAAATCCAAAATATGAGGAAGACATAATTAATATATCCAAAAACCCTTTTTTTCCAAATAAAACGGATAAATGGAAGAAGCTATCTAAATCACCTTAAGGATAAATCACCACAGGAAAATGTGTGATGTGTTGCTAACCCTATAGCTAGCTTAGTCCTCAACCCCGCCTTAGTTTCCCTAGAGCCATGGGGCCGTATAGAAAGAATCAAAGCCAAACCCTCAACGTTTTGCTTAGATTAGGAAGCTTCCTAGTTTTAGGCTTAGGAATAGGATTGGCCACCTCTTAGACCTCCTTAAGATTAGGTTTGAGGCATTGTGTGTTAGTTTTGGGCTTCTTCTCGTGTAAACTAGGTCGAGCTCCTATCGAGAGGATCGTGAAGGAGTCACCTGAGGAGCTGAAGGTTAGATCAAGGGTAAACGCGCAGGTTAAATTACAAATCGTTATGAGCAAGACAAGTCATCACGACCCCCTCCGTGATCATGTTGTACCTATATTGCAAAATGTTTTGTTTACAAATAAACGACATGCTATATTTAAAATGTGTACCCAACTGTTATTATGCCTTCATTGATGATTTCATGTACCTTGTTAGCTGTACTAGTACTAGAGTCACTAGTCAAATTATTGACACATGCTTAGTAATGCTTATTAGATGTATGTTGCATGAAATGCTCATGTTGTGAAAAATTGCCAGGGTAGCGGTGATTATTGGAAAGCGGATGGAGACATGTATTGCCATCTCGCGAAACACATGGAAAATTGTTTGCGAAAACCTAAAACTTAATAACAACAAAACTTATTTAGACTGGGGCGAGTGGATGACTTGCGTGGATTCCTGCAAAGGCTAGTGCCGACCCTAGTCAGTTAAGGACTGAGTCAGGAAAACAGGCAGGAAACGAACTGAGTATGACCGCATCTTCTCGAATGGGTATAGACCTAGAAGAGTAGGGCCACCAGTAGGGGCGATACCTTAGTCATTTGTGGTTCAGAACCGTAGTAATGTAAGTCATGCGAGGCATGACAAATTCACGCAAGGCGTAAGGACTAACACTAAAATTGGTCTAACTGTGCTTAAGACTTCTTCCCTTAGTATCCTGGGAACACTAGAACGTCCCTCTCTACTGCTTCCAGGAGACAGGTAGGATGATGGGGACGCACAGTTCATCGAGCAGGTACCGCACCTTGATGGAACCCAAAAACTGGGCCATGTCAAGTCTCATGTGTTGGGCACATCGCGGAGTGCGGGTAAAGCGTGCATCCACTGCAGTGTGAGTAATCCAATCTATTCGAATAGTCATACTTGCGGTTAAAGGAGCGCCGGGACTTGTACTATTCTTAACTAGATTTATAAACTTTTAATTTGACTTAGAATATGAATGGGATATGCTAGAGGATTATCGAACTACCTTGGGTGAGGGTAGGTTCCAGTGGAGGTCACGTGAATAATTCAACCTGGGGGTAAACCAACCCAAGGGTGGCTTGGGAAGGTGGACACAACACTCAGAGAATCGTTAAACAATTGAACTTAACATCTTTTTAGTTAAAATGGCTAGGTCATAGGTCTATGAAAATGTTTATGAAAACTAGCTTTGGTGATTTTTGGCCAAACCCTAGGTTCCAATATTTGGGTGCAAAAATTGAAATGTAGTTGGATAGGGGGCAACATTTGTATAGCAGTAATAGTTGCTAGCACAACATTGTACTGCCGCATTGTTTAGCATTTACACCAATGGCCCATTGCCTTTGGACTTTGGAGAGAGATAGCAGAGGAGACCACAATGTGGGCAAAATATTGGCTATTGTTGAATGTTTCCAATTTCTTGAAAACCCTATGAGGACATCAACACCATCGATACATCCTCACCTACATCTACACCTACACAAGGTCCTATGACTCGCGCCCGTGCACGTCAATTAAATCATCAAGTAAGTTCACTCTTAAGTTCATGTTCGGTTTCTTTAGACCATGGAAACCCGTGTACTCTTGTGGTGCTTAGAAACCAAGGAGAACAAGGAGAATACCATCCAGGAGAGGGAGTCGCGCCGATTGGATTCGGACTGCAGGACAGCACCAACTTCTAATGGCCGCCACGACTTCGTACGGGCTCCGTTTTGGACGTTCAAGTACTTCATGGAAAGCTTATAAAGTCTACTTTCCAATGGATCTGGCCTCACGTCCATATCTTATCAGAATTGTCCAGAAACGTCGAAATACTACCGAGACCTTTTCTGTCTACGGTGCTGCGCCACCTTATTTTGGTCCGTGGGCTGTGTTTCAAGTTGAGCCCATTAGGGGCGCGTCCTAGGGTTGGAGAACGACCCCAACACACTCTTGGTCGTCCTCCCATCTATTTATATGTCTCTAGAGCCGCCACAGCAGATTGGGTTTTGATAGATTGAAGTTTAGCCACTGCTACTTCGCTTGAAGCGCGCGTGTCGACTAGATCGCCTGTCTTCTTGTTATTGGAACCCCACCTCTTGTATTTTCAGATTGAAACTTCATATTTGATTAGCAATTCAGTGCTTGTTCAACTCGCTCTTGCTTGTTCTACGATTGCTTGCAGGACGAGAGCCCTCGTGGCCGGTTGATCGCGCCCCACAAGATCGCGTTCACCTTCTGGAATCGGTGTATCGGTCGCTAAGGCGCAACATCGCGGATAGTTGTAGTCGGGCCGTGAACGTCGGTTTCTTCCACCAATCGTGATTACCTTCTCCATCGAAAGATCGGGACCGAACCTCGCATCAAGTGGTATCAGAGCTCAAGGTTGTTCGGTGAGAGATTTCAGATCCCATCTGTTATTTACCTACAGTCCAGAAAAAGCCAAAAAAAAAGTAGTAGATTAGTTTCCATAGTCCTATAACCCTTTTGTGGCCTGTTTACTACTACTGCTTAGTTAGGGTTTGTTGAGTCTTCGGATACATTGCCGTGTCGAGTTGCTGGTCTTAGTGTTTAATTTCCTTAGAGTTTCGAGTTCTAGTCACGTTTCTGTCACCGAAGTATCGCTTGTCCGACTAGTTTTGTTTTCCGAGTCCTACTCCTCGTGACACAGTAACAGCAGCGACGCGAACAACTCCATTGTTTGGAGGTTTGCCCTACTTCAGAGAGAGAGAGAGAGAGAGTATCTTTTAATTACCTTTATACCCCTGGTCAAAAAAAAAACTGTGTGGGGTGAAGTGTTTGGATTGCTGTCCTCTGAGTAGAGTTAAAGTTTTGAGGGTCTCTCTGCAAAAAAAAAAAAAAAAGAGAGATAGAGCAAAAAAAAAACAGAGAAAAAAAAAAAAGAGGAGAGTTTTCTTGTTCTTCTTGACGGTGTCCTTATTCGTGGCATTCTTTTGTGTCCAGGCTCGCGTCTCTAGCACGGTTGTTAGCCTAGGACCAGCACGGTACCGGTTTTGAACGATTACTCAGCTTACTTATAACTAACGTGGTACTAGTATTTTTCCTTGTGCAACACTTTCAGCCATCCTACAGCTCTACATACCCGTCTACAGCTTGACAGGTGTTGTTGCTACGGCACCGATACACTTTTTCCAGGGTCGCCGACTTGTTGGTAGCCGTCACCCTCCTGTTGAGCAAGGTAAAATTGGTAAGAGTTTGTGTGAACAGGCTGAGAGTGAGAGCCTTGCAGTAGCCACATCCTAGTAGTGTTAGGGAGTCTATTGTTCTTCACTTGTTTTTTTTCTCTTCTTGTTGTGTCTCTAACCATGTCAGGTTCCGGCGATGATGAGGCCATTCAATCCCCTCGCACCAGGGGTATCATACAACATTTTGAACGAAAGGTGAGGCTCTATACTGAAGGAATTGATGCAGATTTGCAGGTGACTAATGAGAAGCTAGGAGCATTGGAGGCCACACAGATTCACACTAACAATAATCTTGCTACATTGGACACGTCGGTCACCACACTAAACGCCAATCTTGCTGCCATAATGAGGCGTTTGGATGACCAACAATTGAACCGCAACCACGATGATGACAATTTTGATGAGTATTCTGCGGATACAGAACATGATGACCAAGAGGCTCGTCTTCGTCGACAGTTGCGTCGCAACCGCCAAGGTATGGCTGAACGTAATAATAATGATGCTTTTAGTAAGATTAAATTTAAGATACCTCCGTTTGATGGTGCGTATAACCCTGATGCCTACATTACTTGGGAAATAGCTATTAATCAAAAGTTTGTTTGTCATGAGTTTCCTGAGGATAAAAGAGTTAGGGCTGCTACTAGTGAGTTCACTGATTTTGCTTCTGTCTGGTGGATAGAATTTAGTAAGAAAAATCCTGATAACATACCACAAACTTGGAACGCTTTGAAACGGGTCATGCGGGCTAGATTCGTTCCTTCTTACTATGCACGAGATCTGTTAATTAAGTTGCAACAATTGAGACAGGGCGCTAAAAGTGTAGAAGAATATTATCAGGAGTTGCAAATGGGTTTGTTGCGTTGTGAGATAGAGGAGGATGAGGAGGCAGCGATGGCTAGGTTTTTAGGGGGGTTAAATCGGGAAATTCGGGATATTCTTGAATATAAAGAGTACAATAACATAACCCGTTTGTTTCATCTTGCTTGTAAAGCTGAACGTGAAGTGCAGGGACGACGCGCGAATTCCAGGACTAATGTTTCTGCAGGGAAAGCTAATTCATGGCAGCCATCCATGACCCCTATCTCGAATCGGCGTCCTCCACCACCGTCTTCCTCCTCGAGCCGTCCCGCGCCATCGGTATCCAACTCCAACACCAAGCCACGCACTACTCCAACTAATTCAGTGAGTCGCACACCCACGTCGTCAAAGGTTGGTTCAGCCCCTGCCGAGAGTACCGCGTCTGTTGCCTCTACAGGGAGAACTAGAGATATTCAGTGTCATCGATGTAAAGGGTATGGACATGTGCAGCGTGACTGTCCAAGCAAGCGTGCTTTGGTAATTAAAGAGGATGGTGAGTATTCTTCCGCTAGTGATATCGATGAAGATACAAATGTTGTGCTTGCAGCTGACTATGCAGGTAATGAAGATCCTTCTGAAGTGCATATTGGTGCTGATGAGGCGGATCACTATGCAAGCCTCATTGTGCAGCGTGTGCTTAGTGCACAAATGGAGAAAGTGGAGCAAAACCAGCGGCACATATTGTTTCAAACCAAGTGTGTCATCAAGGATCATTCATGCCGCATGATTATTGATGGAGGCAGCTGCAACAACTTAGCCAGTATCGATATGGTGGAGAAGCTGGCCCTTAGCACCAAACCACACCCTCACCCGTACCACATACAATGGCTCAACAATAGCGGTAAGGCAAAGGTAACCAGGTTGGTGCGCATTAATTTGCTATTGGATCATATCATGATGTTGTTGAGTGTGATGTTGTGCCTATGCAAGCTTGTCATATTCTGTTAGGTAGGCCATGGCAATTTGATAGAGATTCTATGCATCATGGTAGGTCAAATCAATATTCATTTTTACACCATGATAAGAAAATTGTGTTGCACCCTATGTCTCCTGAAGCGATTGTGCGTGATGATGTAGCTAAAGCAGCCAAAAATAAAAGTGAGAATCATGAAAATACCAAACCCGCTGCTAAAACCAATGAAATACGTTTGAAAGGAAAATGTTTGCTTGCTACTAAAGCTGATATTAATGAATTAATTGCTTCTACTTCTGATGTCTATGCATTGGTATGTAAAGATGCTTTGAGTTCACTTTCCGATATGCAGCATTCTTTGCCCTCTACTGTTGCTAACCTTTTGCAGGAGTATTCGGATGTTTTTCCAAGTGAGATTCCTCCAGGGCTGCCACCTGTTCGAGAGATTGAGCATCAGATTGATCTCATTCCTAGTGCTTCCTTGCCCAATCGTGCGCCATACAGAACTAATCCGGAGTGCAGGAGTTACTCGACAAAGGTTATGTGCGTGAGTCTCTTAGTCCTTGTGCTGTGCCAGTTATCTTAGTGCCTAAGAAAAATGGAACCTAGCGCATGTGTGTTGATTGTAGAGCTATTAACAACATCACCATTCGATATCATCACCCTATTCCATCGATTAGATGATATGCTTGATGAATTGAGTGGTGCTATACTATTTTCAAAAGTTGATTTGCGTAGTGGTTACCACCAGATTCGCATGAAATTGGGAGATGAATGGAAAAACTGCTTTCAAAACTAAGTTTGGTTTATATGAGTGGTTAGTCATGCCTTTGGTTTAACTAATGCACCTAGCACTTTTATGCGGTTAATGAATGAGGTTTTGCGTTCTTTTATTGGAAAATTTGTGGTGGTATATTTTGATGATATATTGATTTACAGCAAGTCTATGAATGATCATCTTAATCATTTACGTGCTGTTTTTAATGCTCTCCGTGATGCACGTTTATTTGGTAACCTGAGAAGTGCACCTTTTGCACCGATCGAGTTTCTTTTCTTGTTATGTTGTCACACGCAGGGAATTGAAGTTGATCAATCCAAGGTTGAAGCAATACAAGGATGGCCTGTTCCAAAGTCTGTTACGCAGGTGCGGAGTTTCTTAGGGCTTGCTGATTTATCGTCGCTTTGTGAAGGATTTCAGCGCCATTGCTGCGCCATTAAATGAACTTACAAAGAAGGGAGTACCTTTTTCTTGGGCGAGGCACAGAAGAACGCCTTCAATATGCTGAAAAGTAAGTTGACAAATGCACCCCTACTTCAGCTTCCTGATTTTAATAAGACTTTTGAGCTTGAATGTGATGCTAGTGGAATTGGTTGGGTGGTGTTTTGCTACAAGAAGGAAAACCTGTTTGCATATTTTAGTGAGAAATTGAGTGGCCTTTGCTGAATTATTCTACTTATGATAAGGAATTGTATGCTCTTGTGCGTAGCTTAGAAACATGGCAGCATTACTTGTGGCCCAAAGAATTTGTTATACACTCTGATCATGAATCTTTAAAACATATTCGTAGTCAAGCCAAATTGAATCGTAGGCATGCCAAGTGGGTTGAATTCATTGAGTCTTTTCCTTATGTTATCAAACACAAAAAGGGAAAGAGAATGTCATTGCTGATGCTTTGTCTAGACGATATGCTTTGTTGACACAACTTGATTATAAAATCTTTGGATTAGAAACAATTAAAGATCAATATGTGCATGATGCTGATTTTAAAGACGTGCTGCAACATTGTAAAGATGGAAGTCATGGAACAAATTCATCCAGTGATGGATTTGTATTTAGAGCTAACAAGCTATGCATTCCAGCTAGCTCTGTTCGTCTGTTGCTGTTACAGGAAGCACATGGAGGAGGCTGATGGGCATTTTGGAGTAAAAAAGACGGAGGATATTCTTGCAGCTCATTTTTTTTGGCCAAAGATGAGACGAGATGTGGAGAGGTTTGTTTCTCGCTGCACTACATGTCAAAAAGGCTAAGTCACGAGAATCCACATGGTTTGTATATGCCTTTACCTGTTCCTAGTGTTCCTTGGGAAGATATTTCTATGATTTTGTGTTGGGTTTTGCCTAGGACGAGGAGGGCATGATAGCATTTTTGTTGTTTGTGATAGATTTTCCAAAATGGCACATTTTATTCCATGTCACAAATCTGATGATGCTACTCATATTGCTGATTTGTTCTTTAGAGAAATTGTTCGTTGCATGGTGTGCTAATACCATTGTTTCTGATCGTGATACTAAATTTCTTAGTCACTTTTGGAGAATGTTATGGCATAAGTTGGGACTAAGCTTTTATTTTTCTACTACTTGTCATCCCCAAACTGACGGTCAAACTGAAGTTGTGAATCGAACTTTATTCCACTATGTTAAGGGCTGTTTTTGAAACAGAATATTTAAAATGTGGGAAGAGTGTTTACCTCATATGAGTTTGCTTATAATCGTTCTTTGCATTCTACCACAAAGTGTCCTTTTGAGATTGTTTATGGTTTCATCCCACGTGCTCCTATTGATTTAATGCCTTTGCCAACTTCTGAAAGATGAATTTTCATGCTAAGCAACGTGCTGATTTGATGCTAAAACTGCATGAAACAACTAAAGAAAACATAGAGCGCATGAATGCTAAATATAAGATTGCTGGTGACAAAGGTAGAAAACAATTATCTTTTGAACCTGGAGATTTCGTTTGGTTACATTTAAGAAGGATAGATTTCCAGAGCTAAGAAAGTCTAAGTTGATGCCTAGAGCTGATGGACCTTTTAAAGTATTGTCCAAGATTAATGAGAATGCATATAAGCTGATTGCCTGCAGATTTTGGGGTTAGTCCCACCTTTAATGTTGCAGATTTGACGCATATTTGGGAGAAGAAGATGAACTAGAGTCGAGGACGACTCAAATGCAAGAAGGGGGGGATGATGAGGACATCAACACCATCGATACATCCTCCCTACATCTACACCTACACAAGGTCCTATGACTCGCGCCCGTGCACGTCAATTAAATCATCAAGTAAGTTCACTCTTAAGTTCATGTTCGGTTTCTTTAGACCATGGAAACCCGTGTACTCTTGTGGTGCTTAGAAACCAAGGAGAACAAGGAGAATACCATCCAGGAGAGGAGTCCGCCGATTGGATTCGGACTGCAGGACAGCACCAACTTCTAATGGCCGCCACGACTTCGTACGGGCCCCGTTTTGGACGTTCAAGTACTTCATGGAAAGCTTATAAAGTCTACTTTCCAATGGATCTGGCCTCACGTCCATATCTTATCAGAATCGTCCAGAAACGTCGAAATACTACCGAGACCTTTTCTGTCTACGGTGCTGCGCCACCTTATTTTGGTCCGTGGGCTGTGTTTCAAGTTGAGCCCATTAGGGGCGCGTCCTAGGGTTGGAGAACGACCCCAACACACTCTTGGTCGTCCTCCCATCTATTTATATGTCTCTAGAGCCGCCACAGCAGATTGGGTTTTGATAGATTGAAGTTTAGCCACTGCTACTTCGCTTGAAGCGCGCGTGTCGACTAGATCGCTGTCTTCTTGTATTGGAACCCCACCTCTTGTATTTTCAGATTGAAACTTCATATTTGATTAGCAATTCAGTGCTTGTTCAACTCGCTCTTGCTTGTTCTACGATTGCTTGCAGGACGAGAGCCCTCGTGGCCGGTTGATCGCGCCCCACAAGATCGCGTTCACCTTCTGGAATCGGTGTATCGGTCGCTAAGGCGCAACATCGCGGATAGTTGTAGTCGGGCCGTGAACGTCGGTTTCTTCCACCAATCGTGATTACCTTCTCCATCGAAAGATCGGGACCGAACCTCGCATCATACAACGTGACGAAACCCACTCCACGAGCTTGACCGGGACTCCCGCTTAATCCTCCAAGAAATCCTCCTCACTGAAGTACTCTAAATGATGATTGTTGATTGCAAGGTGAGTACATAAAATACTCCGCAAACCACACAGCAAATATGCAAGTGCACAGGACAACAAATGATGGCATAATAGGGCTCAAATTTGCATAAAATCATTGAATAAAATATTTAATAGGGTAATAAACCATTGGTTATTAAGCAATATTGATCAACACTATACCGCTCACCAAAACGGTATAGGCCCAACCACTCCAACCTGGAGCTAAACAAATTTAACCATTTAACAGTCAAGTTTAAGTAATGTGGGACTAATCATAGAAAACATTGCTAGGCCAGCCCGTAATCATGGGCTCGGCTATTCGAATAGTTTTACTCTGGTCAGAGGTATACCAATTTACCCACAAGACACAACTCCACAACACATCACTATGCACCTTAATACCACCACGGTATCTTGGAAAGGAATTGTGACAAGACCCTGCATGTGACCTGCACAACAAGAGTGCCATCCGTTGGATCACCAGTCTCCGGTAGGGTTGATCAAGTTTCCTCGACAGGGAGATGGCCCAACGCCCAAGACATGGACTTATTGACATAGCCATGGTGGTCTTATAGACACAACCACACCACCCACCCCGTGGGGCCTTCTGTTGAACGAACTACACTTTGGTTCCCGCCATTACCCATTCTGGCTTGTGGTTAGCACGAGTGTTGCTTCGCAACAAATAATCCGCGAACCGATCCTTAACTGTCACGAGCACCGCTAGCAACAATCACAACTCTGGTGCTCGCAACCCACCTTTGATCAAGTTTTAGTGGACCATTAAATTAGCCTTGCACGACCACAGTCGTAAATGGAATCATCATTTTATGTGAACCAAATATTATAATCAAAGTTAATGTTACAGCCTAGAAGTTATTCTAGAGTTTGCTAAGCATGGCTAAGCAGAGTCCTAGAGTTATTCCAGCTAACCAGTAAATAAAGCTAGCTAGTCACATTTGCCCCATAGGTACAATATCAAGCAGTCAAGTCAAAGAGGCCATAAACAAGGATCAGGGTTTCCCTTTACCGATGACATTCCAAAATAATTGCAGAGTTGAAAAAAAATATAGCTTTAAACATAGGAACAATATGCTCAAAGGTATTGAGTAATTTGTGTGACTTGCCTTGCTGCTCCTCATAAGCCTCAGAATTCTCCTCGAGAAACTGCGACTCTTCCTGAACGTCGGCGGCTAAAGGCAATAAAGAATATTTAATGGGTAGATCTTGATTTTTAAAGAATTTTGCAAGTTAAATCACCTCAAACAGAGTTTGGATGAATTAGTTATGAATTTTAGAAGTTTAAACCCTTGTAAAAGCTTTTAAAAAGAATTAAACTGATTTATTGCGTCATTTAGGAATTAATTTAATTCAGGAAAAGGATTATTGTGTCATCAGAGGGAGAAAGGGGAATGGATTGGCGGCTGACAAGTGGGGCCCACTGGCGGCGAGAGGAAGGGATGCCGGTCCATGGTAGACCGAGTCCATAAGGGTCCATGGACTTAACCAACGGCTGGGATCTAAAGGGGGTCGGATCGGACAACCTAGATTGAATCCACGGTTTAAGTTAGATCGAAGGGCTATGATTTAATGTAACCTAGATCGGACAGCTGAGGTTTGATCCATCGATCTAGGGCCGAGATCCAACCGGGGAGATCCGACAGCTGAGAATAGGTCAGATAACCGAGGCTCAGATTAGATCCAAATGGATTTGAGCTGGCGCCTACGCGGCAGCCACGTCGGCGACTAAGTCGGCACAGGCGATGGCAGCGGTGGCACGGGGATCGATGGTCACCGGAGATCGGCGGCACGACAACACGCGTCGAGTGCAAGAACGGATAGAGAGAAACGCGACGATGCTTACCGAGTGCTGAACGACGGGGATTGGTGATGAGAGCGGCTGGCGACGAGGTTTTGGCAGTGGTGGTCTTCAGGTCCTCGGTGGCGCGGGGTTCTAAGGTCTCTGGCAATCCAGCAGCGGCGGCGAAGCAAGCTCGGGGCGCGGGGAGTCGGCTAGGGCTAGCTAGGGCTCCAACTTGTGCACGGGATAGCTCTTAGGGGTCACGGGCCTGCTATTTAAGGCAGAGAGGGGCGGAGACCGGCTCGGATATGGTGGCGGCGGCGGGTTAGGTCAACACCCAGAGTCCCGAAGCTTCACGAGTCCGCGTCGACGTCGATTCCTTCGATTTCACGCCGCGATACTCGGGGGAAAAGAGAGAGGAGGTCTAGGGGACCAAAACCCCTCACCCAATTGAAAGGAAACTCGACCAGGGCGAGCGGATTGGAGCGGATCTCGCGGCAGCGGCGTCGAGCTGAACAGGAGCTCTCCGACCCGAGGTCGGAGATGATCCCGATAGGTGGGGCCCACTTGTCGGCGAGCGCGAAGAGACACGGGCGGCCGCAGGCCGTGGGCCGGTGCGTGCGCGAGAAGAGGTTGAGTGCACAGTGTTGGGCCGAAAGTGGCCCAGGAACAAGAGAGGGGATTTTAAATTCTTTTTCTTTTATTTTAATGCTGTGATTCAATTTAATTCACCAAAAATACTTCCCTTAATCAAATAAATCCTAGAAAATTCCAGAAAATAGATGATTAAGCAAAGAATTTTATAAAATTATTTCTAAGCCCATTTTGCTATAAATTTTTCTCTATTTTTATTATTTTCACTCTTTGAGGTTTTTAATTTAATTTCTAAAATTCCTTTTTCTCATTTATTTTTATAGGAGGATAATTTAGGGTGTTACATTTACCCACAAAGACACAATCTCAACATCATGTCAGCCATGCGTCGCGATACCTGAAAGTACCCGAATAGAGATTATGACAGGACCCTTCGTATAACGTTCCCAACATAATGGCCACCTGCCAAGTCCCTAGTAGAGGTGGCCCAATCTCCAGGCTAGAGAAACTCTTGACTCCCAAACATATGGCTTTATTGGCACTGCTATAGTAGATTTATTGACACTACTACCTATCAACTAAACACACCGTGGTGCCTCCGGCTGGGACATGCTACACTACAAGTCTAGCTGTTGCTTATTCTGG
Organism: Oryza meyeriana var. granulata; assembly: GCA_003991445.1. NCBI lineage: Eukaryota > Viridiplantae > Streptophyta > Magnoliopsida > Poales > Poaceae > Oryza > Oryza meyeriana. The sequence goes on along the minus strand of RYFJ01003920.1, from coordinate 18,378 downwards.
CTTGTGGTTAGTACGATAAATGCTTCACAACAAGTAGTCTGCGAACCGGTCCTTAACTATCATAAACACCGCTAGCAACAACATAATCCTAGTGCTCACAACCCACCATTCAGTCAAGTTTTAGTTGGCACATTGATTGACCAGCCACGACCATCCGTTGTGAAAATATAACCATTTAACATTATGGATCATTGGTGATTGAATAGTTCCCCCACATAAAATGACGCTAATCTTTCTAAGCATTGTCTAAGCAAATCCTAAATAATCTAGCCAGATAAATATTTAAACACCCAGCTAGTCAATTTTATTCACCCAAGGTATCAAGGTATAGATATCAATATCAAAATGGCCATAATCAAGGAATATGGGGTAATAAGTAAATAACCCGTAATAATGGCATTCCAAAACTGTGCATGCAATAATGTTAAAATAAAATAATGTTCGCAAATGGATCAACGTGCTCAAGGATATTGTCGTGTGACTTGCCTTGCAACAGAAACGTCTTCAACTCCTCTTCCAAACTCTTCCGTAGACTCTGCAATCTTCCGAAACGGCAATTATACGCGACTACATACAAAACGATAAAAAACCCTAAGAAACTCTAAATAAATAGTATATAAAAAGTATATAAACATGTACATCATGATTTTAGATGAATTTAGGAATAAGAACGGGTCAAATCAGAGTTCGGACGAAAAAGTTACGGCTTCTGGAATATTAATTCACATGAAATCCGAAAAGAATAGGAGAAAGAATATTCTCAAAATATTCTCTCAGGAATAATTAATAAAAGAATTATTTTGAATGGATAAATAAGTGGGACCCACTGGCCAATGGCTTAGTTCACGGTAGAATTGGCCCATGAACCAGGAGATAGAGAGAGCTGGTGGGTCAATAACGTGGCAGCACACGTGGATAAAATACTAAGGTGGCAGCTGAGTCAGATAACACTGAGCATTTAGGGCTAACGAGGCAGATGACGTGGCACAAATTTAGGGCTATGGGTCAACGGCTTGGATTCAATTTCATGAGATCGGATGCACGAGATAGACTCTAGGTTTTTAATGGGAATCAATGACTTAAATTGACTTCGAGAATCGGACAGTCAACATATCCAGAAATAAATGCATGGGTCCCAGTTTGTCATTCACCGGAGAGAGATCCATCAGGGGCAATCCGTGGGGTCCACTAATCGATGTCCCGAGTGCGTGGCGAGCTTGCGCACTCGGCTATGGCGAACGCTGGTGCGGTACAAGGCAGGGGAGGTCGGGGCGGCGACCCGCGGCAGGGAAGACATCCGGCGAGACGACAGCAGCCGGCGGCAGGGGCGGCGGTTTCCGATGTGAGGACGGCGGTCCGACGACAACACCCAGATGGAAAAGGAGAAAAGGGGCGCCGGCTCGGGGAACAGCAGTTCGACGGTGACCCCCGACGGAGACGGATGACGGTGACATGGGCGCAGATCGGTGACGACGATCCGAGGACGGTGCGAGCTGGGGCACTGCGACATGGAGACGACGCCGATGACCAGACACAGAGCGGAGAAGAGTGTTAGGCAGAGAAAATCAGCGAGGCCGAGATGCCCACCGGCAACGGGCTTCGGTCACAGAGGCGTCGACGGCTTCGGGCAGCAGGGCGCCGGCAAGAGGCGCGGCGGCGCGGGCTGGCTGGCGGCGGCCAGATGCAGCAGCGGCGGCACGAGGCAAGGCGCGGCGCAGAGGAGGCTAAGGCAGGCGCTCGGCGGCGGCACTTCAACGGCAGGAAGCAGCAGCGAAAGCAGAGCAGGGCGCGGGCATCGTGGCGCAGGGGTGTGGGGAGGAGTGGCGGCGACTCTGGATGCAGCGCACAGGCGGGCTGGCGGTGGCGAAGGTTGGAACGCACAGCGGAGGCTGGCGGTATTTATAGGGGACGGGGTGGCCTAGGGCACGGCGGCGGCGCTAGCGGGAACCGTGGCTTCGGTTGCGCGAGGGCGGGCGGCACGCAGGCACGCGAGGAGAGGCGCAGGCGGCGGCGGCGCTGGGCTGGGCCGGTGCAGAGCGGTGGGGCGCAGCGGCCGTGCGGTGTCCAGCGGGCCGAGGGCCGAGGGAGGCGCGGGAGCAGGCTCGGCCGAAGGGTCCCAGGCCCGGGGTGGCTGGGCGCAGGCCAAACAGAGGGAGAGAAGGATGGAGAAGGAAGGAGGAGGCGGGGAAGAAGAACAGAAGAGAAAAAGAAAAGGAGGAAAAAGGAAGAAAAAAGGGAAAGAAAGGAAATTGGGAAAAGAACAGGAAAAAGAGAAGAGGAGAGGGATTTCTCTAGAAATTCTCCAAATTTGGAATTTAAATTTTAGGATTTAAGGGATAATTAGGAATACTGGAAATTGGGGGAAATTTCGGAATTTTGGAGTGTCGCGAATATATATATATATAAGGAATCAAAGAATATTCGGCAAGAATTGGAGAATGAAGAAATATTTCGGGGATCAGAAAATGGGGTATTTTTGTGGAGACGGAAATATTGGAATATAAGGGATCTCTAGGGAATATTTAAAGACCCCGAATATGCGAGTATTTCGGAGAATCCAAAACAGGGAGTATTTTGTGGGATTATTCGGGATTTGGAATATCCTGAATATCAGGTTTTATATATATATATATATATATATATATATATATATATATATATATATAGAGAGAGAGAGAGAGAGAGAGAGAGAGAGAGATGGGCTACTGTGCGGTATGCCGCACGGCCCCCTCCGTGCGGCACGTCCCGGGCCGTCGGATGGGCCCGATCGACGGTCTCGGGCATTCCCGGCCCGGGTCGCGCCCCCGGTCCCGGGCGGGGCGGGAATGCCCGGGGACCGTCGATCGCGCCCATTCCGACGGCCTGGAGCATGCCGCACGGAGGGCGCCGTGCGGCATGCCGCACAGTAGCCCATATATATATATATATATATATATATATATATATATATAGAGAGAGAGAGAGAGTTGGGTTATGGTGCTTCGTGAAGCACGGATTGCTCCGTGCTTCGCATCCGTTGCTACAAATTAGAAGTTTAAATGAGCGATCCAAACCGTTCATCATGATCTCCATATTGAAACAAGGTTGGAGACCAAATTTTATATTTTTTGAAAATTTTTTACTATTTTTAAGAGGGGTACAAATTTAGAGGTTTTAGACGGTTTTGAAGTCTTTAGATTAACAAGATTTCATACCTATCTAAAGAATAGTAAAAAATTTTCAAAAAATGTAAAATTTGGTCTCCAACCTTATTTCAATATGGAGATCATGATGAATGGTTTGGATCGCTCATTTAAACTTCTACTTTATAGCAACGGACACGAAGCACGAGGCAATCCGTGCTTCGTGAAGCACCATAGCCCAACTCATATATATATATACATATTTGGGGATCGGAGAATATTCGGAGGAGGTTAAAAGATGGAATATATTCTGAGGGGTTGGGAAAACGAAGGGTATTTTATCGAGGAATATTTGGGGAAGTAGATTTCAGAATAATTCAGAAATCCGATAAAATTGGATAATTGATCTTTCCAAAATATATGCATATTTTGGAGATATGGGAAATTAGAATATTTTCCCGGGAACTGGAAAATGGAATATGCCGAATATTATAAATATTCCAGGATTAAAGAGTTGACAAGAGTGTTTCATTGGGACTGGAATTTGGAGAAATCTCAGACGATTGGAGATTTCGACTTGTTTCAACGGTAAAGGGGTTTCGGAAAGTACTAAACTCAGGAACTTCAGATTTGAGATTCCGATGAGGCTTTAGGGTTCTGGGAGTGATACAAAACCCTAGAAGAAAAAGGGAGTCGGAGTTTGTGATGAACGGGAAGGCTTCAAAGGACTGCATCAGGCACGACCTGAACAGGGAAAAAGAAAGGGATTTCATTTTATATTTATTTAATTACTGAAATGATCTTTGTCCCATTAAAATTAATTCTGGAGCTCTAAAAAATCCAAGAAAATTTCAGAGAGTTTATTAAATCATGGGAAATTTACTAGAGGCAAAAACCACCACGACACACAAAGAATTTATTATTGTAAACACTCAAACGATTAAAATATTCTGACAAAACCCTAGGAATATAAAATCATCCGAGCATTTATTTTAAGTTTTCAACTTGGGATTTTTAATATTGGAAATTTTCCAGATTTTATTCAAACACTTTTCTCAAACAAAATTTTCTAGTGAATTATTGTATTTCTTTTTACCCAAAAACAATTTTTAATTAGGCCGATTTTCAGGGTATGACACGTACGTTCACATAGTGATAGGGTCACAATTCATGTCGCTTGAGGTTGTCGCCTTGAAAAAAGAAGGGATGGATTACGTGAAGGCTTGCTTAGACCTTAATCAATCTCCACATGTACTTTCTCCTCTGTTATATCATGAACTGGTGAATGAAGTGGTGGACGATGAAAGTGAGATAAAGAGCAACTTGGTTAGGTGGATGGCAAATGAAGCATTGGTCCAGGATGGCCAATCAATGGGCGTTGGTAAATTAAATGTAGGAGGAGAGGAAAAGGAGGATTTATCATACAATCAAGTGGGGGATGACAACGAGGTGTTGCCGTATGACCATGTGGGGGAGGAGTTTGAACCTGAAGGCGAGCAACAACCTAGGAGAGATAGTTAGATAGTAGATGGCATATGGTACATGCTGCGAAATGGTATTTATATGTGGAGTAAGTATGGGCAGGCTATGGAAAATCATGTACTAAACCTCGATTTGCTAGACGAATCAATGGAGTACGAATCACAGTATGAGGATGAATATGCCTCAAACTCGGATGACGATCGTCTAGTTGGGAAGATGTCGTAGGAAGAACGATGTTGTGCCCTCTGCCGCTTCCTGTCCCTCTCGGCCTCATGCTCTTCTTTCTCCTTGCATTCTTTCTCCTCCCTCCTCTTCTGCTCTTCCTCAGCTCTGCATTCAACCTCGTAGCGTCGTTCAAAACTCTCCCTTGGCCACTGTTGACACATGCGAAAATACCGTGCGTCGTCAGGATGGACTTCCATATCTATCTACTCCACAAAGTCACATAGAGGAGGTGGTGGCTTCGGTACCTTCACGTATGAGAACGTATTAGCAACTATGGATAAAAGGATTAAACATCGGTAGAAAAGAATTTACCTCCACTAGTTTCTTCGACTTTCCTTTCTTCGCTTGAGGCTTTGACTTTTCCTGGGAGTATGCGTAGTTACGGCACATCCAATACCTTTGCCAATATGTGAAATCCACCTCGCTAATCGCAAGCTTGCACTTATCGCCACAACAGCACATGGGACAAGGGACGCCTGCCAGAGGTTGTCGACGAGGGATATAACCATTTGCATCCATCCTACCAAACACATCAAGCATGGTACACATCAAGTTCACATAAAAAGCGTTGATAAATAGCCCATTTATAATAATACATGCCCCTACCAAAATACCCCTCTTATGTAACAATATTTTATTGCAAAATTTCACCATCTCCTATTTTCAATTAGGGTTGTCCACCCTATGGAATCACTGCATACATCCTCCAAAATTATCAACCCTAATCCTCCAATGCAATCAATAAATGTCACACCCTAAAAATCATTTAATTTAAAAATACATTTTGTAATGCATTTCTAGAAATTATTTAAAAGCTTAAAGAGAAACCCTAATAAAAATCCTTAACAAATTTCAATATAAAAATGTGCTAGATAAAATTTTATTAAATATTTCACATGTTCTTTTAGCCCCTGGATTTTTTTGGGAATTAATTGAGCAAGGGAGGTATTTGTAATAAATGAAATGGCATTTCAGTGAATAATTAAAATGAAAACTCTTTTTAAATTCCCTCCTGGCCATTGGGCCCAATCCGGCCTAGCGCTTTCCCCCTCATCTCTTTCCCGCGTCGTCCTGGAGGTCCAGCTGACGCCCAATCCTCCTACACGAAATCCGGCCTCCCCGTTCGATCCTCTTCCAAATTGGTTGAGGGGATTTCCTTCCCTTATCCTCCTCTTCCTTACCCCTCAAAAACCGGAGCAAAATCGGTGCTGTATCGAGCTTGGACTCGAGCTCTTCTCGGAAACCGTTGGACCCAAGTTTGCCGCCGCCCTAGCCGTCGTGTCCACCTTGGTCTTGTCCATCCCGGGGACATATAAAGTGCCCCGTCCCTTCCTCTTTCCGTTGCCGCCCTTGCCCTAGCCTGCCCCCTCGCAAAAGCCCTAGTTCAGGAAGTTTCGAGCGCCGCCGTCGTCTCCAGCCGTGCCGCGGCGCCGCCTTAGTCGTCGTCAATCTTCGCTGCCGCCACCGTTGTGTTTGCCCGGAGGTGCCACGTCTCATCTACCGGTCCGTGGTTGCCATCCGCCACCGGAATGCCGCCTTCACCAGAGACCCGAAGCCGCCGCCGCTTCGTCCTTGTCACCGGCAGCCGCGCATCATCGTCTTCCGCCACATAACCCCTAGGTGGGTTCGTCTCGCCACGCTCGTCGTCCCAGTGTCATCCATTGTCGCCGCCGTGCTCTGGAGCGCCAGCGAGCCTCACCATCCGTGCTGCCGTTGCTGCCAACTGGTCCACATCAGCCGCCTTGTCACCCCCTTGTCCCATGTGGCAAACATCAGTGAGCCTAGATAGTGATCAATCTCAGCCATCCGATCCCGATCTATTATTCATCATTAATCTCGGCTGTCGATTCCCATAGGTCGTCTCGGTGAACTCGCTCTACGGTGGACCGAACCCTTGTGACGCAATAAATTCCCCTTTTCTTCTTCAAAATTAATTCGGTATTGCATCATAATTCTTTAATCAATTTCTATATATGGTTTAAATCGGCTTAATCTTCTAAAATTCATAACTAATTCATACGAACTTGGATTGAGGTCGTTCAAGTCTTTAAATTCTTTAAAAATCAAGATCTATCCATTAAATATATCCACATGTGTTGTTTCTCTGTGTTTATGTGTTGTTTTTGTTGATTTTGTTATTTGCCTTTAGTTGCCGATGTTCTGAAAGAGCCCGTTTACGCTGAGGAAGGTTCGGAAGACTTTGTGGAGCAACCAGGCAAGTCACACAACCCAATACCCTTTGAGCATATTGATCCAATGATTTAAACTATTGTGTTTATTCAAACGTGTATTTATTTTCGAATGACATCGGGAGGGATAATCCTATACACCTTGTTATGGCCCTTTTGTCTTGATTACCTGTCCTTTGATAGCTGTGGTTATAACTTGATTAGCTAGAACTATATACTGTTTTAGCTAAATTGATTAGCTCTGCTTAGACATGCTTAGAAACCCTAGAATCACTGATGGGATAATTGATGCTTCACCTATGTTTAATTTAGGTTAATTAATGTAGTCCGCGATGGTTCGTCGTGTTGGACTAATTGGTAATTAATAATTGTCCAACTAAAACTTGACTAAAGGTGGGTTGTGAGCACATGGAATGATGATGATGTTAGTGGTGCTCATAACAATTAAGGACCGGTTCGCGAGCTACTGTTGTGAAGCATTTACCGTACTAACCACAAGCCAGAATGGGCAACGGCTGGACTTGTGTAGCATGTCCCAGCAGGAGGTACCATGGTGTGTTTAGTTGAAAGGTGGTAGTGTCAAATAAATCCACAGTGGCAGCACCAATAAGTCCATATTTTGGGAGCCAAGAGTTTTTCTAGCCTGGAGGTTGGGCCACCTCTACTTAGGACTTGGCCGGTGACCATTCTATTGGGATGTGGATGCGAAGAAGTCCTGTCACATTTCTTTCCGAGGTATCATGGTGGTATTAAGGCGCATGGCAACATGTTGTGGAGTTGTGTCTTGTAGGTAAAGTTGTACACCTCTGGCCAGAGTAAAACTATTCGAATAGCCGTGTCCATGGTTATGGGCGAGCCTTGCAATGTTTTTCATGATTAGTCTCACTTATCATTTAATGATTAATATGTGTAATTGATGGTGATATGGTAACTCTGGGTTTGGAGTGGTTTCGGCCTGTGCAGCTTGGTTGGGCTATACAGTGTTGAGTTAACATTGCTTAATTGTTCAACTGTTTTATTACTCTCTTAAAAGCTTTATTAAATGCTATTTATGAAATTCAACCCTTTTATGCCATCTTTTGTCTATCCTGTGCACTTGCATATTTGTTGTGTGGCTTGTTGAGTATTCCATGTACTAACCTTGTAATAATCAATCATTAGAGGAGTTCTACAGTGATGAAGGTGATGTGGAGGACTAGGCTAAGTTCGGGTCAAGCTACCTATGGAGTTTGGAGTCGTCGTCATCGCTAGTTTTATTCCGTTGCTCAGATTTTTATTGGTTGAGAGGTTCCAAATGCCTCTGTAATAATTATACACTCGTTTCCTTATTAGTTAAAGGCTTGTACTTTGTTATCAACATTATTATTGTGTGCCTCGGCTGATTCCTGGATGAGGGTTATATACACATGAAAGCGTTTGGAATTTGAATGGAAATTCCAGGCATGACAAGACCAAAGTCTAGGGCACAAGCTCTTAACATGTCTTCTAGTATCTGGTTGACTCTTTTTGTCTGTCCATCGGTTTGGGGATATAAGCAGTGCTAAAACTCAAACGAGTACCCATTTCTTCCTGGAGTGTCTGCCAGAACTTTGAGGTAAACTGACTTCCTCTATCATATACTATTTTCTTAGACACACCATGTAAACACATGATCCTTGCCATATGCAATTCTGCTAGCTTAGTGCTAGAGTAAGTGGTCTTGACTGCAATGAAGTGAGCGACTTTAGTAAGCCTGTCGACCACTACCCAACTAGAATCATGACCAGATGAAGTTTTGGGCAAACTGGCGATGAAATCCATTCCTATTTCTTCACATTTCCATATAGTATCTTTAATGGTTATAAAACCCTACTGGTCTCTGGTGTTCTGCCTTAACTTGCTGACATACATCACAAACGACAACGTATTTGGCTATATCTCGCCTCATACTGGCCCACCAAAACTTTTCCTTAAGATCCTTATACATCTTGGTGCTACCAAGGTGAATAGAATATTGAGTCTCATGAGCTTCTTTCATGATCATATCTTTCAACTCCTTGTTATCCAGCACACATATCCGTTCACATAACCATACCGTTTCTTATTCATCTTCCAAAAATCCACTAGCTTTTCCTCTTCTCATGTTCTTCTTGATCTCCTGGATATCTTGATCATTGCTTTGAGCTTCTTTGACCTGGTCTATGAGCGTGGGACATGCCTCCAATACTGCTGCAAAACCCTTCCTGACAATTCCCAAGTTTAGCCGCTCGAACTCTACACATAACTCCCAAGGCAACTGTCGTCCTTCTGAAGCATTGCAATAACTTTTTCGACTGAGAACGTCTGCCACTACATTAGCCTTTCCTGGGTGATAGTGAATTCCAATATCATAATCCTTAATTAACTCCAGCCATCTCCGTTGTCGTAAGTTCAAATCCAGTTGAGTGAAGATATACTTCAAACTTTTGTGGTTCGTGTATATCTCCGTACGATTACCAATGAGGTAGTGATGCTATATCTTCAATAGATGAACCACTGTGGCTAGCTCTAGGTCATGGGTAGGGTAGTTTTTCTCATAAGGCCGTAGTTGACGAGACCCATAAGTGACCACTCTTCCATCCTGCATCAAAACACATCCTAAACCTTGTCGGGATGCATCACAGTATACTTGAAAATCCATCCTAGGGTCTGGCAAAATCAACACCGGTGTGGACACCAGGTGCTTATTCAGCTCTTGGAAACTCTGCTCACACTCGGGAGACAACTGGAATTTTACATCCTTCTGAAGCAACCCAATCATTGACTTGGCAATCTTCGAGAAGTTCTCTATGAACCTGCAGTAATATCCCACAAGACCAAGAAAACTCTAGACCTCAGAAACAGTCTCCGGTTGTTTCCATTTAGTGACTGACTCCACATTAGTTGGGTCCATGGCTACACCCCCAGCAAAGAGGACGTGCCCAAAGAACTTCACTTTCCACAACCAAAGTCACACTTACTGAACTTAGCATACAACTGATGCTCTCATAACTTTTCCAACGCAAGACGAAGATGCTGCTCATATTCTTCCTTGGTCTTGGAGTAGAAGAGAATATCATCAATGAAAACTACCACAAATTTGTCTAGGTACTCCATAAACACTTTGTTCATCGGGTTCATGAAGAACGCTGGGACGTTAGTAAGTCCAAAAGACATGACTGTACACTTGTACAATCCATAACGGGTGGTAAAGGATGTCTTGGGTATATCCTCTTCTCGGATCCTTAACTGATGATACTCAGAACAAAGATCTATCTTGGAGAATACCGTGGCTCCTTCCAACTGATCAAACAAATCATCGATCCTGAGAAAAGGGTACTTGTTCTTGATGGTGACGTCATTCAACGCACGATAATCCATGCACATCCTTTGGGTACTGTCGGAGGATGAAACCTCAATGGCGGGAAGTCAGGAGACCCCCCTTTTGAGATTCGGCCAGGGGAGTAGTTCTCAGGCGAAGCCGGCGTCAGGGTGTAGAAGAAAGATACGCAAAGAAGACGTAGAAGAAACAGAGGAGTCCGGACTATCCGAAGCGGGTCCGGACCGTCCGAACCGAGGAGATCGCGCAGGGAAGAAGGGATCGATGCACAAGGAAGACACGGGGATTTATACAGGTTCGGGCCGCCGGAGCGTAAAACCCTACTCCTGTGTGTATGCTATGTGGAGATGAATGTGGTTTGCTATGTTACAAGGTGAGCTCAGCACGCGGCCGGAGCCGGAGAAGAAGAGCAGTAGGTTGAGAATGAGCTCGTGTGCTGAGAGCTGGGGGCTAGAGGCCCTCTGTTTTCTCTGCCTTTCGCCGGTGGCTTGGTCCTCCTTTTATAGAGCAAGGGGTTTCCACAGTGCCAGCACACCGAGAGAGAGAGAGAGTTTCTAGTGAGTTCTCCTGTCGCCACGTCCGCCTGCGATGCTCACACCGGAGTTACGCCGGAGTTGGAGGAACGTTCAGTCACCCACGCTCGCCTGCTGTGCCCATGCCGGAGTAGGTCTGCTGCAGGCGGCCGAGTCGTCAAGACGTGAGGACGTGACGGGATGTGACGGAGCGTCTGGTCGTCCGGTCGCCCGCCTTGGTTGATGGAGCGGGGAGACGTGACGGCGCACGCCTCCAAGTAAAAAGGCTCTGACTGTGAACAGCGATTGCACAGCGAAAGGGGCCTCCGTAGTCAAAAAGGCTCTGACTGCACAGGAGCGGGCGACAGGCGCGTCACGCCTCGTCGCCTCATTGTTAATGCGGATATTTGGAGAGCTGGTCCATCGATCCTGCCGGAGACCGACATGTGGGCCCCGGGCAGGGAGCGAGACGATGGCGCCCGGAGGCAAGGCACGGGCCCGAGGCCAACGACGCCTCGGGGCCGAAACCGGTGGGAATGGCGCCCCGGGGACGATAGGCGCGGCGCCCCGGGGCCCAAGGCGAGATGGCCCCTCGGGGAACTGACTTGGCCGATGACCCACGCGTCCCCAGGGTATGTGGGACCCCCTATCCCATTTCGCCGATAGTGGCCCCTGGCCCTGTTGCTCGGCCGGAACCGCTCCGGGCAGGAACGGGGCCACGTCTTTGAAGAAATGAGGGGACACTGGGTCCGCCTGGTTCATCTTGAGCTGGTGGAGCTTGACGTCTTTGTTGCCTTAGACGGGATACGTGCCCGGGACCCGGGCTGGAAACATGGAACGAGTGTTGAGGAAGGCCGGTGGCAGCGGTCGCGATGGTGATGCGGCAGCTTGCCGCCCGTACTATCGCCAGCGAGTTCTTCGTGGCAACCGCTGGCCGGAGACCGCGGCTGGAAAGAGGTGCGTCGTCCGATTGGAGGCCGCCACCGAGTCCGCCGCCGACGAGTTCTCCCGTGCCTGGCCCGAGATGGAGGCGCGGGAGAAGGGAATACTCTCCCGGGAAGAACGCATCCGGGCCCAAGAGGCCGGGCTCGCGTCGCGGGGGTGAGAGTTCGCCGTGCGCGAGGAAGTCGCGGTTGTTCGCGAGGAGGCGCGGGAGGCCGTGGTCGAATCCGCTGCCCCGGAGGCAGGGTTCTTCGACCTCGGCGAACATCTTGTAGAGCTGATGCCTGACGAAAAGGTTGAGGAAGACGCCGGTTTCCTTCAGACGCCATACGCGGGCGCCTTCGGGGCCCGGGGGCCCTCCATGCCCCCGAGTGCTCCCCATCCGACGTCACCCGGGATCCGGTCAGGAGTACTCCGGTGACGCCCCCCGTACGATCAGGGCCTCGCTCGTGCTTGCGTCCCGGGTTTGCCTGTCTTGTACAAAGAGAGACATTTGTATATGTATATGATCATGTTTATATTTTCGTACCTTGGTTTATTGTGTTGTTCAGAGGTTGCTGGTGTTCGGGGGACGGAGCTCGGACTCGCTTCCCTCGCGAGCCCAAGTCCGGCATGTGCTCGGGACCCGGGGCCCCGGCTGTCATGCGGATACGTGTCCGGGACTCGGGGGTCCCGGACTGAAATACGGTTTTGATATAAGCCGGGTTCCGGGGGCCCGGGCTTGAATATGGGATGTGAGACGACCTTCCGGAAGCATTCTCGTCTGGGCGGTGCTATCCGGGCTATCGTGCCCTATTCCGGGTGTCGCGTTCCTAGGCTTGCACTCGCCTTGGCGAGGCCGCCCTGGTTCGGCACCCTGGTTTCGGGCCCGGGGCACGGATTCGGGAATCCGTGCCTCGGCTCAAATATGTGCCCGGACCTAGGGGCCCCGGACTGAATAAGGGGCGCGAGACGACCTTCCGGACGCATTCGGTGCTGTCCGGGCTATCGCGCCCTATTCCGGGTGTCGCGTTCCTAGACTTGCACTCGCCTTGGCGAGGCCGTCCTGGTTCGGCACCTCGGTGTCGGGCCCGGGGCACGGATTCGGGAATCTGTGCCTCGGCTCAAACATGCACCCGGGACCCAGGGGGTCCCGGACTGTCCTGCGGTTTGACGTGGTCAACATATGCCCGGGCACGGGGGCCCCGGCTAAGGATTATGGACCATGTCGGGACAACTTCTCCGGAACCCGCTTTTGCCGAAGCGACGCCGTCCGGGTACTCGTGCCCTGTGAGGTTCATTCCGGATGCCACGTTCCTAGGTGCGCACTCGCCTTGGCGATGCCGCCCCGGGTCGGGCTCCTCAGAGTCGGGCCAGGGAGGTAAGTCCCAGGCCATATGTTTGTCGGGCGAGGGGTGCTCTACGACGAGCGCCACGCTCGCTGCCTGCGGATTATTATTGGTGTGTGCCCAACCATCAACTCGCGTGTCATGACCTGAGGTCACGGCGCAAGGAGCGGGCACGAGCCCCGCTACCGAGGGCAGCGAGGATGTTCTTTGGTTCTGGCCTGTTAGGGGCCGTGTTCGGGCTCAGCTTCCCTTGCGAGGGTGCGAGCTCTTGACACCGGGAGAAGATCCTCGACCGGGAGCGGCCTACTCGGACTCGCGCTCAATAGGACGGCGTGGTCCGGACTATCACACCGGGACCCGGAGGCCCCGGGCTGAGTCAGGACGAACCGCCCGGACTCGCCATCGCGTCTGATGGAGTCCGGGCAGTTGTACCCTATGTGCGTCGGGCCCGGAGGCCCCGGACTGAGTTGGGACGAACCGCCCGGGCTCGCCATCGCGTCCGATGGAGTCCGGGCAGTTGTACCTTATGTGCGTCCGGGCCCGGAGGCCCCGGACTGAGTCGGGACGAACCGCCCGGACTCGCCATCGCGTCCGATGGAGTCCTGGCAGTTGTACCCTATGTGCGTCCGGGCCCGGAGGCCCCGGACTGAGTCGGGACGAACCGCCCGGGCTCGCCATCGCGTCCGATGGAGTCCGGGCAGTTGTACCCTAGGACAAAGGAAAGGGGAAGACTTCCTCTAATAAAGGAGGAGAGGAGAGATTTTCATTAAATCAAAAGCCAACCAAAGAAACGGAACCGATACAGTCGATGCTTCCCGGGAATATGGGACGAATCGGGACGATCTCTCCGGGCTTGGCTGTTCCGGGTGCCACGTCCAAGGCTCGCACTCGCCTTGGCAAGGCGGCCTAGGTTCGGGCTTCCCAGAGTGGTCGGCATGTCCGTTGCCTTCGGCCAGACCGTCCGGCCAGGGATCGGACCATCCAAATCCCCGTGCTCGGACCGTCCGAACCGGGGCCGGACCGTCCGAAACATCCCGACCGGGCTTGGCCTGCTAAGGCTCCTGCCGGAAGTACTTGACCTGCTTGGCCAAGCTTTGGACGGCGCGGCACTCCGTGAGGTCGTGCGAATCCGTCTCGTGGACGGCGCACCACTTCTGGGCCGCTGCCGGCGAAGGCGGCGCACGCGCGGCCCTTGGCCGCTCGCCGGTGGTGTTGCCCCCACGGGCATCGTCGGACCGTGGGGCGCCCGCAAGAGCCAAAGCGAAGCCGTCGGCGGCCGCTTTCTCCTTCTGTCGCTTCCTCCTGTCCCGCGACGCGCCACGGAGCGCGAGACTCACCGTATTCAATCGGGGGTCCTCTTCAGGGGCCTCAGGGCGCGGCTCGTTCCACGCCCGGGCCTCCTCCTTGTGGGCACAGAGATCGGAGAGCTTGAACAGCTGAGCCGTAGTCTGGACGTCACGGGTGCCCATTTTTTCGAGCCTGCGCCTGTCGCGCACGCGAGCGAAAAGCATGGATGACCGCGTGAGGAGCGATGTGGGAGATGGTATTGCGAACCTGGCTGAAGCGCTGTAGGAAGTGCCTCAGCGTCTCGTCCCTGCCCTGACATAGGGCATGGAGGTCCGCCTCGGTCCCGGGGGCAGGAAGGTGCCCCCGGAAGTTGGCCCACGAACTGGTGGCAGAGGTCCTCCCACGAGCAGACTGATCCCTCAGGGAGGTTCATCATCCAAGAGCGCGCCTGGGCTTTGAGAGCGACGGCGAAGTAGTTCGCCATCACTCGATCATCGCCTCCAGCCGCCAGGATGGCAGTAGTGTATATTTGCAGGAACTCCGTGGGATCCACGGAGCCGTCATATTTCTCCGGCAAGCTGGGCCGAAACCTGGCCGGCCAGCGAACCTGCCGGAGGCCTGGGGAGAGCGCCAGGCATCCTGTAACGCCCAGAAATTCGCACCGAAATTCTGAACATTAATGTGTAATAAATCCCTGCCCAGGAAAGCCAGGGTACACAAACCAAGTTGCCATACAGAGTATCTTACAAACAGAGTAAACTGTATATTACCCACAGTACTCAACAAATCACACCCACAAATATGCATATGCACAGGGTACAAAGATGGGATAGGGTTTATTTGCGGAAAAGCAGTTGCAAAAGGGAAGTAGTTCGCAAACAGTAAAAAGTTGTTTTATTTAACAATATTAACTTCCACTGATTAACGTTACACCACGTTAACCAGGCCCAACCATTCCCAACCGATTGATGCTAAACCACGTCAACCAGTCTCCACTGATGAACGCTACACCACGTTCACCAGACACCTCCGGGTACCGTTACACCACGTTACCCCGGACTCCACTGATTAACGCTACACGCACGTTAACCAGTCACCACCGGACAACGTACCACGCTGACCAGTTTTTCCCGACCAACGCTAAACCACGTTGACCAGGCCGCGCTGATGGAAGTTACACCACGACCACCAGGCGTAACTGATGAGAGTTACACCACACTCACCAGTCTCCACCGATTAGCGTTAAACCACGCTAACCAGTCACCCCCGATCAACTCAACCACGTCGACCGGACTCACACCTTCCACACACCAGTTTGATAAAACAGGATTAATTATCCAGGGTGAGACTAATCACGGTGAGTCTTGGCCAATGTGCCCATTACCGCGGGCGCGGCTATTCGAATAGTCTTACTCTGATCAGAGGTGTACAACTGTACCCACAAGACACAGCCCCCACACACGTTCCCGTGTGCCAGTACATCACCACGATGTCCCGTGCGAGGCTGTGACAGGACCGTTCACGCAACCCCTCCCTAACCATCCACACCACGCTGAGGTTGCACCTGCCGACAGGGCACGCCATATTGGCCAGGCTACCCCCCTGCGCCACGGTGAATCGGCAGCCGATCAACCCTACCCCGGGGCCGACCCAACTCCATCACGCCCACCCTCTTCTTTCGGTGCCTAGGAGAGGGAGAAGAAACGCTTCAAGCCCAGCCGTTGCCCACGCTGGCTGTGGCAAGTACGGGAAGTTGCCCAAGTGGTTCGCGAACCCGGTCCTTAATTGCCATGGGTTGTGACAAGCAAAAACCATACACCCACAGCCCACCATTTAGGTCAAAATTTTAGGAATTTAACAACAACCTATCCAAGGTTTCATTTTTCCGACATTGAGTCGAAAAGACATTATTTAATTCCCAGGTGAGCTATGTTGCTAAGCATGGCTAAGCATCCTAGGGATTATATTCTACTCATATTATTACCCAGGTGATAAGGATTTAGTCATCAAAACTAAGGCTTCATCCTGACATTGTATAGGCAATACCAATCCACATGAATTATTAAAATAATACAGCTTATTTGCGTAAACAAAGCAATTTAACGAAAAATGGGTACAAATTGATTAAAGTATCAGTGCGACTTGCTTGCTCCGGCTCAAGGTATTCGGCTACGATCTCGAAATACGCAGGAGAATTACCGGCGTCGGATTCTACAACAAACAGTGCATAAACAATTAAAAACAGTACATGGGGGTCAACAAAATTGGGCTGAAAGTATTTTTAATGGATTCTTGGCATTTTTCTGGATTTAATGAAATTTGAATGGACTTAATCAGAGTTCTCATGAAATAGTTATGATTTATTGAATTTTACTGCTATTTTCAGAGTGAATATAATTAACCAGTGATTTAATGCGCATTAACCGATTTAAAGACGTCACCCGAGAGGGAGGCGACGGCGCACAGAGGCGGGCGCACCACGTGGCGCCACCGCGAGCAACCACGCGGGCGAGCAAGCGGGCCGCGCCCCGATCTGCCACCCCGGCAGATCGGACGGCCCCGGGGAGCGGCGGCCGAAGCCAGCCGTCCCGAGCGGGAGGCGGCGGCGCGCACGCGACCCGATGGTCGACGACGGCGAACCACCCGGCGCGGCGGCGACACAACGGAGGGCGGAAAGGAACGGGAAAACGAAAGGGGTTCTCACGGCGGCTCGCGACGGCGAGCGACGGCGCGAAGACGACGGTGGCGACGAAAAAGCGGCGGCCTCGGGACGACGTCGGCGACGGAACTCCGACATGGTCGGGGAACGGGCGAGAGGCGATTGCCGAGGTGTAACTGGGATGAGGAGACGGGAGAGGAGTTAGAGCGGAGAATGGAGACACGGCGCGGCAGGGAATCACCCGCCGGAAAGGAGGCGGAAGGCCGATACTCACCGTGCGCGGGCGAGGTGGTCCGGCGAGCTTCGGCTTCCACGGAGTGGCGGCCGAGATGCGGCGTGGCGCGGCGGAGGTGCTGGCGGTGTCGGGGTGGCTGACGGCGTCCGGAACGGCGGCGAGCGCGGCCGGAGACGGCGAAAAAACGGTGGAGCTCGGTGCGCGGTGGCGACGGGGTTTCTGGGCACTGGAAAGCTCGGCGTGTTTGGGAAAAGATGGAGGAGAGGGTGGAGATGGTTTTTATACAGTCGACCGGAGAGATCGAGGCCGAACGGCCCCAATCGCGCATGGGAGAGTGGACGGCGGCGTGGGCATCGTGGTGCAAGATTCTCGAGAGAGAGGGGGACGTGCGACGGCCGGGGAACTCGGGGGAGTGGGGCGGACTCGGGTCCGCGACCGTTTGGGAACGAGTGGAGGGGGCGCGCGGAGATGAGGCGGGAGGCGGCGCCAGATCGGACGGCTCCGGGGAATTTCCCCTCCGCCCGATTCGGACGGAGGAGGAAGATGGTGCTGACAGGCGGCCCGGCCTGTCAGCGGTGTGCGTGGGCGCGGGTGCGAGCGAGGGCGCGGGAGCTCGGGAGCGAGGGCGCGGGAGCTCGGGCGCGAGGGCGCGAGGAGCGCGGGCGCGGGCGCGAGGGCACGGGCGCGAGGAGGAAAAGGCCGGGGAGGGAAAAAAAAGGACCCGGCCTGCGGCGCATGGGGAAATGGTAGCACAGGAGCGGGCCAGCGTGCCCCGAGGAGAAAAAGAGAAAGGAAGAAGGAAAAAGATTTCCAGGACGATTTAAATTCCGATAAGCGTATTTGCATTTATTAAAATAGTTCCTGTGCTCTGTAAATTCCACTAAAATCCAGTTAATGTATTTTGGCACAGAGAATACAAGAAAATATTCCCGGCCACGATAATTTTTATTATCTTGCATTTTACACCATCAATTAATTCCTCTAGCCTTTTTAAAATTTATTTTCTTGGGTAATTTTTCAGCAGGATAATATTTAGTGTGGCTAAACTCAAGGGTGTGAC